>JAKCPI010011552.1:0-86501 GCA_023213315.1 Euborellia annulipes | reverse complement strand
TAATAAGAAAAAGAAGATATTATCATTTTAATAAATTACTTACATCCAAAGCTTCTTGGGCACTCTCAACGCAAATATACTTCTGCCCTTTAATATAAACTTGACCTTTTTTATCTTCACCAAGATGTAATTTTGGTCTTTGATTGGATATATTTTTGTTACTATCATTAATATTAAGAAGATCATAAACGTTTTCATTATATAATTCTACAAATGAAACCCAAATACTCATGCGATCCTGAGATTGAATAAATATATTATCTTGTATTTCATCTTTAATATCTTTATTTAATCGAGATAAAGTTTCTCGTTCCTAAAAACGAAAACAGATTTTTAAGTATTTTACTATATTTAAACACATTTTAAGAAATTTTTATGGAATTCTTTAAACTTGTATAAAAAGTTATTATAAAAAATATTCTGATTATTAAGAAATCATTTATTAAAATTCAAGAAAAGATTTAATTTAAATTAAAACGTAGGTAATGCAATTCAAAATTTCATTAACAAATAAAAAACTATTATACAAATAAATATTAATAAATAAATATTAACTTGTAAGGAATTTAAAATTTTTTGCTTTCAAAGCCAATTCTTCAGCCAATTCTTCATCTGATAGAGGAATTAATTCGGAGACTTGATGCGGTTTATAATTACATCTCTTGACTAAATTAGGTTTTATAAGCCAGAATAAATAATGAAGAGACCTCGGAATTACACCGGGACTTTCTTGAGTTCCTGAGAAAATTAAATTTTTCTTTTAATCTATCATTAAAATCTCAATGCACATATTTTCTAGTCAAACATGCATTATATTTTCCCTATAGAGTAATAGGATGTTTTTATTCACAATAATTTACCTAAAATTGTATATGTTTTCCCTGCATTCGTCGCTCCATAAAGCTGCTAAAAGAAAACTAGTTCCAAAAAAAGAACTTTGAGGAATAAAATCTCGAATCGATTCTTCGAATAATGTCGTTTGGTTTGTTTCCGGTTCAAAAATTTGAGTGAAATCAGCATCTTGAAAAAATAAAATTAATTAATGTTTTAACAAATTTTATAAAGAAAAAATAATGGGACGCCCTTAATGCTAGATTTTTTAGAGTTTAAAAAAGAAATAATGCAGATGACCATATAAAGTTGTTCACACATACTTCATCTTTGTACGGCGAAAGACAATTAAAGCATATCAATCAGTTTTATACATGTGATTATTTCATTGATTTTATGAAAAAAGATGGAAATCCATAAATGGAAATTTTCTAGGTTTGAACCAAGTAAGCCTTTCCATATTTTCAGATTTTTTTTTTAAACAATGAAATAATCACATGAGATGTGCTTTGTCAGTTATTTACTATATTTTATTCATTTTATGAAATAATCACAAGTAGAAAACGCATGGGTGGAACTTAATATTGTCCCTCACTGTACATATAGAAGGATAAGTTTAACATTTACGATTCAATTTAAATAAAAAATTTACACAAACAAAAGTTTTCTGATTAATTTATCTTTTTCCAATAAATAATATTTCCGATAATAGAATATTTTAAACTTCATGTGATTATATAGGAAATTTAAACAAAGAAATTTACTATCAAATAAACTTTTTGAGGCTACCCTTATGATTGACTTCGCTCTCACATATTTTAAAATTTTAAGAAGTTTAGAAAGGATACCTTTATTAAATAAATTATTAAATTTTTTTTAAATTTTCTTCAAAGCAGTAAAATTAATTTACTAATTTAATTTCAAGGGGAATAAAGTATTAAGTGTATGTACTAAAAAATAACCACCTATTGTTAGTATTGTAGTTGTTGCTTATCAAGGAAAGGTTGCAGGAGCAGAGACTGACAGCCAATTTTTGTCTTTAAATATTTTATTGGGCTGACGCTTCGGTCTCAATAGAGACCATCTTCGAGGCCCAATAAGTGTCAAGGAAATATATATAATTTGCATTAGGTATCTATGTGTAGTGATGCTCATCAGGTGAGAGATCTTTGAATCATTCAAACTCAAACTCACATGAGCATCATTACACATAGCTGCCTAATGCAAATTATATATATTTCCTTGAGATTTATTGGGCCCTGAAGATGGCCTATGAAGTCGGTCAAATAAAATATTTAAAGAAAAAAATTTGACTGCCAGTCTCTGCTCCTGCAACCTTTCCTTGATATATCACCTATGTTATAAATTTATATAGAATTGTAGTATATGGAAAAAAAATTTAAAACAATATATTATTTAACACAGGAACCTTTTTCACAATATTCAAAAGGATTCGGACCAAGAGATTCAATTAAAAGTCAAAAAGTTTTGTTTTAAAAAACCTTTACACTTTTAATAGAACCTCTTGGACCGAATCCTATTGAATATATTATTTAAATTAGTAAGGAATTAAAAAAATAATACTTAATTAAATAATTAAAATTCTTACTTGAAAATTCTTGACTCTCCTTTAACATCTTTTTCAACAACTTCTATTGAATTATCTGTTAATACTTTAAATCTTAACTAAAAAATTATATAATATTTTAAAATATTTTAATTAGAATTATAAATATATCAAGTATTTTACCTTATTCAGATGTGGAAGAGGTTTAATTCTTAAAAAAATATGTACAGGCTGGGAATTTTCAACTTCACTAAATTTCATACATCTTTTTAAATTAATTCTCTTCACTCTTTCAATTACTTGAGTATGACCAAGAAAAGACATTATTTAAAGTGTATATATATATAATTTTTAAATACTGTAGCTCAGTTGTAGCTTTATATTAATCTTTTAAAAAACAAATTAAAACCGTTGTAGTAAACTTTTTCGATATTCAAATCATAGATTCAAATTCAAATAACCAAAGAGTATAAACTGAACAAACTAAATAAGAAAAATATGAGGTTTAATTTTTAGCTTGCCCGCTAGACGGCAGTATGTCCACCTCATAAAACAAAATCCCTATGAAAAATAAAATTTAAATAATAAATTATTTTAACTTTAAAATATGGGATGTAAGAATTTTTTAAAATTAATTTTGTTTTTAAAATAATTTTATTGCTTTGAAAAAAGAAAATAATAATTAATTTTTAAAAGACATGAATTTAATTTTTTTTTTTAAATAATGAAAAATAAATTAAAAGAAAAATAAAAATTTATATAAAAAATTATTCTAAATTATGTTTTAAAATTAGATTAATTTATTTTATAAATTTATTTTTTTTTTAATCATAAATTTTTTTAAGAATAAATGTCAAAGAGTTTGTCATCCATTTGGCATCTTCTCTGACCTGTCAATTTGTGCCGGTTATTACATGGTCCATGTGTTTATCAATTTGCTCGGGTAAAATGTCCTCTAATCTAAGGTAAATTTAATTATTTCTCTTGATAATTAACCCATTTCGCATGATTTTATTATGTAATATTTATTTCAAACAAATTAAATCATATGTGGGTGTGTGAGTTAACAAAATAGTTGCCCACTTTTCGTCCCTTTTCATATTTCTAATTTATTTAATTTCTTTTATAAACCCTTGATTGTATTTTATTAAATATTTTAATTTCACTAGTTATTTTCTTAAATGTGGGTGAAATGTTTTAAATATATTCTGTGTTCCAAATCAGTCTGACAGATTCTGCAAATCACAGGTAATAAATTTTAATATAATGGATTTTTACATTTGAATCATAAAAATTGTATTAAATTTGATTTAAATTGTTTTATTAATTTATAGGAAGTCTTATTTTGATGTAGTTGAAATAGTAAAAACAAAAAAATAAATTTTCAATTAGTTTTGATTTTATTTTGGAATCAGATAATATTCATCTTTTCTCCATGTAAAGCTTCCTTTTTCTTCTTTTTAAATAATTTCTTTGAATATTTAAAGTCTCACATGTTCACATATATATAAAGATTACAATAAATCATCATATTTAAAATAAAAGATGTTTTTCTAATTTGAAAGAAAATAATAGATTTATCAAAATCATTTATGAATTTATATCCCCATTGATATATTTTTGATCACTTAAATTTGCATGCATTGATGAAAATTAAACCAGGATTTTTGGCTCAAGTTTAACAAATAAAATGTAATAGAAAAAAATTTTATATTTCTAATAATAACAAGTGTCAATGTGATCCAATATACACTATATATATATATATATAACTGTTGCCCCTAACTTAAACCTCGGGTATAAAAAGTATATATATAGTTACAAGGTGATCTAATTAAAAGCTGGTTTCATCTCCCGATTCCAAATATATATACAGTATATATATATAGGCCTATAATTTATTTTTGCGATTATTTTAGTGTGAAACAGTATTATGTATTAAAATCTCATGCAGTTGGTAGATATATTCTTGGTTTAAAATAGATGACAATTATAATTTATATATATGTTAGCCCCTATACGCTCTGAAATAAAGAAATATATATATATATAAGCTTATATAAATTATAATTGTCATCTTTTTTAAACCAAGAATATATCTACCAACTGCATGAGATTTTAATTTATTTTTACTGTTCCTGATTATCATTATTCAACTACAAGTTATTTATTTTTAATTGATTTTGATAAATTTATTTTCTTACCTTTCACAATAGAAAAATCAGCTTTTATTTATTTTTTAATCATCTCTGACATTTACAGATATCTTTTATTTTAAACATGAAAATTGATTTTTCTAATAAGAAACAAAAACAAATGAATGTGAGTTCTACAAATGTTGAAAGGTCCCAAAATGAACTAAAAACTAATTGGAAATTTATTGTTTAGATTTAATATTAAATAAGAGACAATGTGGGAATATGGCACTAAAATTTCGATTTCTCAATGGGATCAAAGTTAATTTAAAGATTTTCAGAATTTAATTTATTTTTAGGGTAGCTGATAGATACTTAAAATTTTTACGATTTTTTTAACATTTCAAAGGATATATATCTAAATAATTGCAGAATGCTTGCAGAACCGACTTCCCTTTGAATGAGATTTTTTTTGCACCCGTTCTAGAGGACATTTGGGAAAATCCCCGAATTGGTAGGCTAAAATATTTTTGAAAAATCGAGAATTTTCCTTTTGGGAAGCATTGTGTATAGAGCTTTTTGTCCCAATTATGCCAAATATTCAAAAAAATATTTACTAAATCATGATTTATATTAAATCTGTGTGTGTATATATATATATATATATATATATATATATATCCCCCCCACGTATGAGCTAAAGATTTTTCCTAATGCTCTTTTTTTTTCTAGATTTTACCTGCTGCGCTTGTCTGCTCGACTCAAGTTCAGACAAAGCATCGCCTGCAGAGCAGAGAGGGCTTGACATGGACTACAGGGCCGTGTCGTTCCGGCCCAGGATTCCTACAATTTCTACTTTTTAGTAAGTACATTTACACTTTACTTTCTCTTACCCTATATATGAAATATATATAGAGAGAAAGTATTGCGATCATGTCAAAAATTCGATGTCGAGATTTTGATGGATATACATGTCTTGAGGTCCCTTGAGTTCCCAAAAAGTGGGTCCCGCAAATTGGTCTGTCTGTGTGTGTGTAACGATTTTTAGCATGAAGGAATTGAGCTACCGGATTGAAATGTTATATTTAACTTAGGTACCCTCCCAGACACTCAAAATAAGCTTTTGAACAAAATCGGCCAAAAAGTACTAGTACTTTACTAATGTACTTTTTCAGTTTTTTCGATTTTCTCAAAATTCACTCCAAGGATTTTTTTTTCAAATTCATAAATCAACTATTTTTTAGATGCTCTTTAAAATGTATATTCTCATTTTGCCGTTGAAATCTTCTGAAGACCACTTTATTCTTGTTCTTCATAGGAAAGATAGGAGAAATGGTTGCCATGGTAACAGAATTTCTCTTTCTACGCGTTTTAAATTCACTTTCCGTCTTATCCTCCCATTGGGCCAATGTTAATTTCCTATAGGGATTTGTATGTTAATTTCAAAAGGAGGTCCCCTTTGGAACAATTTTTTTCCAATTCTTATGAAATTGTTTTTATTTAGGATTCTATATTGGGTATAAAATGTCCATATATGAGATTAAAATTTTTGAAAATAACCATAGTTTATTTCAAGCAGTCGACATTTAAAATGAAAGTATAATTTGAAACTAAGGTGCTATGGGAAACTAAATATATTTCGACACAAAAAATCTGGTGTGACAAGCACGAAGGGTAAGGGAAAGTTGTGTGCTGTGCGCCAGTCACACCAGATTTTTTATAAGTGTCCTCATTTAATATACGTTTCATACAATAGTCTACTAAATATTCCTATAACCCATCAAAGGAAAGGGATAGTGATAAGTATAATCCAATTCTATCGCATAAAAATGTATTAATTAGGAATTTCTTGAACAATAATGGTCCTATAGCCAGCCCATTTGCGAGATTATAGAAATTGCCAATTAATACCTTTTTTTCGTGTTAGATTGAATTATACTTATCAATATCTTATGCAGGTTACAGCTTGTCGTAGATGGCAAGAGTCCACCTGCCTTGGGGTTATAGAGCATTTTAGTAGTGAGTGGGTCGCCGAAGAGAGAGGTTGAATCCACGTTGGATTCCCTCTCATGGGCTTTATACGTTTAGTGTTGGGAGTGCCATTGAAGAGAGCAGTTGGGCGCAGGTGGTCTTTCTTCAAAAAATTCAATTTCTCATAAACTACGAGCCCGATTTCGGTAAATTCCTTCCCAATTATATTATAGAATTCTATTTTAACTATTTATAATATAATTTAAGAATATTTTTACTTTTGATCGATAAATTAGCAATTCGTCTCAAAAAAATTTTTTTTTGTGAGGGAGGAATCAAAACAATTTTATTCCTTTTAAGGTTGTTCGGACATTAAAGCACTTTCCTTGATTAAAAGCTAATTTTTTAATATGTTATTAATCACTATCAAATACGTATAAAATAAAATTTTGAAGCAGATCTGACACAGGGTTATCGTGTAATTAATTTTTAAAAAATTGAAATTTAACATGTAGCCTATGGGGAATAACGACGAAATTCACACATATCGAATTATATAGCCACCTCTGCAATAGATACAAAAACAAAAAAACTTACATTTTATTAATTCACTTCCGAGGAATATGTTAAAAATAAAATCAAAAGTTTCTGCCGACCGCTTTTAAAGGTATTTTAACAAGAAAGTCAAAAAATTCTCCAAAATGACAGTCGCTAATATTTAAAAATAATGAATTCTCGAGAGTCAGACCAGCCTGGCAACGTCGCATAACATAAGTGTCTTATCTCTATGTCAGATACATTTTTTTTTCAATTTTACAATATTTTTTCTCTCAAATCGTCCATTGTGTTTAAACTGATTTGCATTAAACATTGTAATATATTAAATAAAATAAAATTTAAGGCGTTTAAGATTTAAAATAGATAGTTGATGAATGCAATGTTGCCAGTTATATATTACGTGAAAAACTGCTCAAATCAAAAGTCATTCATTTATTATTTTTGGTAATTAAATTATTAACTTAATCCAATTATAAACTATGATAGGTCACGACTAAATTATAATAAGGAATTTTGGCATTCAAATTTTTAATTTTATTTAAAAAAAAATTTAGATTCTATTATGACTTACGATGTACTATCCGAACAACCTTAAGTAAGAGAAAATTTGATTTTTTTAATATTCCTACATATTAAGAGATATTTCATAATTTATTAATTTATTTTGAAAATTCCAAAAATACACGCTTTACATAAATAAATTGCAAGGTTGAATAAATTGTATATTATCGATGGCTATCAAGTAATTTAGGCATCTAAGATTTAATTCAATATGTTTTCCGACGTTTCGGTGGCTCGAGACACTCTTCCACAGGCCAGAGCCCTATTCATGTTATTTTTTTAAAATAAATATCTGACCATCTATGATTTATTTATTTCTTCTCTTCAAAAGTAGACCGTTTCGATTCTCGATAAGATCATTAACAACAACTATTTCAATGTTAATTCTCTTCTTTATAATGCATTATTAAGTGTTCAAATTAAAAAAATGAATAAATAAATCATAACTGCTCTAGATAGAAATTCTATCTAAAAAATTGTGAAATAATTAATAATGGCACCAAAACTTTTTGGCTACTTGAAATCAGTGGCGGATTAATGCAATTTTGTCGGGGGGGGGGGGCTTTTTTTTAATTTTTTTTATTTAAGGACTTTGTGGGCATCTATGGCCATTTAGACCCCTTTCCTATTTATTTAAATTGATTGGTAACAAATTCAATTGAAATTAAAGAGCGGAAATCATAATTTCTTTAGATTACTAGTTTTTATAACTGTTTGAATTTCTTCTCGGGAGGGGGGCGATCGCCCCCCCCCCTTTAATCCGCCCTGCTTGAAATAACGTTGAACTCATTTGATTCTTATTGCAAATCGTTTGGGAATTTGTACAGTGAGTGCCACAATTAAGTCCCCACCTAGGAGCTATAGCCTTAAATATATGGTAAAAAATGAAATAATTTTAATGATCGAAAAGGTAAAATAAAATCATCTGTACCAGATTTTATTTCACCTTTTTGGACATTTTTTTACCATATATTTAGGGCTATAGCTCCTAGGTGGGGACTTAATTGTGGCGCTCACTGTACAAATTCCCAAACGATTTGCAATAAGAATCAAATGAGTTCAACGTTATTTCAAGCAGGGCGGATTAAAGGGGGGGGCGGTGGGGGCGTTAGTGAAAGTTGTGCGCTGTTCGACCAGTCACAACAGATTTTTAACTTTCGAAAAGGGTTAAGCTTGCGGATTATTGTCTTTGAAGTCAGTGTATATTTGCACCCCGATTAAAAAATATCTAGACACAGGGGGGCCGGAGGTGGGGAGGAAATACAATATGATGGTGGCGACGGCGGCGCTGGCCGTCGCCATAGGCAGCTCCAACGCGCATGCGCGCCACTCAAAATAGCTTGAGTGTGCCGGGCATTGGTGCCGTGTGCATTCATTGTTGAGTCTCGATAAAATTTGTGTGTTCAAGTTAAAACAAATACGTTTATGAATAGACTATACTCTATAACTTCATCCAGTCTTCACCAATTACCTCTTAATAGTGTAAATATATATATTTTTTATTAATTACAATTTAAATATATTAATAATAACTTGTGATATTTGTGCTGATTAGAGCCAAAAAGGTTAAGTTCTTTTAAATTTCTTTTGTTTATTATATAATATTTTGGTAGCAATTTGGTTTATTAATATTTAAATTTAATTACTTTTCACATAACTAAATAGAGAAATTATGTTATTTTACAAATAATCACTCAAACCAGTACCGTATAGGTTTCACGTAAGCAGCATAAGGTGTTCATAAGTTGATTACTTGAACATTTTATTTTAATAAGTCAAATCACCTAAAATGTTTCTAAAAAAAATCTGGCTTGTCTCGTCACACAGCACACAAATTTTTCTTATTTTGGGTAATTGAAAGTTGTGTTTTGTGGGTGTCACCGGCTCCAGAGGCTATTTAGATATTAGCTATTTAGTGATTATTTTATTTATATAATTGAAAATAACTAGTATCGATGATTCCCGGGGACGTTTCACACGCTATTTTCTGGGGCTCACCATTCCCGAGCAGTACATTAAAATTCAAGATATAAAATTTCCCAAGTTACGACTATGACCAATCCTCTTATCTTTATTATGAAGTACAAGAGTAAAAGCCGGAACAATAAATAAAAAACTTAGGCCATTTAAGACTTAAACGATACGCGTAATTTATTAATGTATATTTATTGAGGTCCAGGCATTCTTATTTAAGCCAACAGGTTTCATTAAAAAACATGCAAATATAAACATATGAATTGCTTTAGGTTTTAAGAGTGATTTTATTTAATTATTTATTTTTTTTTTTGGCAAAAGATTGATATTCCTTCAGAAGATACAAATCATATATTTTTTTTTTTTTAACACACACTTTTTTTTCCCATTTACACTCACATTTACACACAGTCTTTTCGGGAATTTAGGCCATATAAGACTTTTTACGATAACCGTTATTATAAATATATTTATATATTGGGGTCCAGGCATTCTTATTTAAGCAAATCATTTTTATCAAAAAAAGTTTGCCCAAGCGTTCTCCTGAAAATAAAATCACTCTTCATAAATAATGCCTGATGCCTCTTTATTTATGAAAGAGGTGGTGAAAGGGACAAAATAAATAAAAATTAATTTATATTTTTTTCTTTTATATTTTAGAAGCCGACCAATCGCCTTCGAGAATTGACATCATGTATCCAGAGCAACTCTCCTCTAAGACATCGTCAGCGAGACCTTGAAGGAGATCTCATCACGGGAGTCACTACAGCTCATCGAGTGCAGCAGCTACATCAAAAGTCTGTATGAACATTTACGTGAGTGTAGAGTGAGATAGATTTAGGATTTTCAAAATTTATTTTAATTTTCTCAATATGGCCTAAATATTTTTAAATATTTTGACATAGGTGCATGGATAGGATGTTATTAATACATGTAATTCTCCCATTTCAGTTTTTTAGGATGGTCATTTCTTAAGATAATGAATGGATGAATGGTCACTTTGCAAAAGGTAAATGATTGTTGGTAAAAGGTGGATTATTCCACCATTATTCTCGTTCATTCATTATCCATCGATGGATATCAACATCATCATATGAGACAATTAAAGTGTGCATGTATTATTATTTTAGCTATTATTAGGACTTAAGTTTTGCGTGTATGGAGTTACTAATGGGGATCTATTGTTATCTTTACTCGCTGCATGTTAATGTTTAAGAATAAGCCTACACGCAATTCTTATTAGATTTTTTAGAAATAAATAGGTTCTAAATAGAGGGCGCTAAACATAATTATAAAATCTCTACGCTCACGCAGATTATATATTTATATGGGGGTTTAGGTCTTCTCTGTCGGAATTCTCTGATGTTCTCTTGAATTGGCGTTCACTTGTGAATTGATTTCTCATTGCTGGCATAGGGTGTTGTTGTTCGTCCCATTTAGATTTAGGCAGGGCTCCCAGTGGAGGGTCATTTCACATTTGACCGTTGTTCAAGGGAAATAGGAGAATTCCTCTATTGTATGTTTCTCCTTCGCGCATTTGAGAGAAAGAGTGTTTTCTCTTTCTCCGGGGCTCTGTCAGCCAGTGCTGAGTTCTGGGCCTTGGTTGTTTCAGGGCAGAGTGAGTTAATGTTCAAGATGTTAGGAGTTCGTATAGGATGTTGTTAGCTTGTAGGGTTCTTTTTTTTCAGCATGCATCTTGAACAACGACATTCTGTTTCTGAGATGAGCAATCAAGGGGGATCTTCAGTATTGTATTGGCCGGGCTCCCTTCCTAACTCGTGAATGATTATCAGATCAATTAACTCTGCTTCTTTTTAGTTCGCTAGTAAATGATATTAGGCAGGTGGGCAGAGATTAATTGATCTGTGAGTTGAGTATGTGGTTGTGAGTGTGTGTGTTTGTTTCTTTTCCTCTTATCCTTGGGTTTGTGGGCGCGTTTCCTCCGTTTCGTTTGCGATTAATGTTGAATGAAGGCTTACCTGCCTTCCGGGAGTGCCGCGTTCGCGACCGTCTCAAGAAAGAAGAGGAACTGCATTTTAGAATTAGATGACCGTCCCGGTCATAGATAGTGTGGGATTAGGTTAGTTTTTAGGGAAGACCTCGTTGAGCCGAAAGAAGCAGTCTACAGGGTAAGTTAAAGAAATTTCCAATATTTTTCATAAAATATTACGTAGCATCAATGATATAAACTAATTGTTTCTTTCTTTTTTGTTTTAGATGGTAAGGGTGGGAGTGGGGCTGAGATCGTCGAGTTCTTCAGGGCATAAACCAACTCGATCTTTTCGTAAGTAATACTAAAAATAACATGGCTATTAAAAAAACAGCTTAGCACGTTGAAAAAATATTTAATGATAAATTTTCTATTTGTTAACAGGTAAAAACTTAAAAACCAAAACCAAAGATTAACAGAAAAGATATAGGAGTTATTTCAAGAACACTGAAGATTCTAATAACAATTATATTCGCAAAATCATCACAACAATGAAGATTTAAAGAAAATAATAAAATAATAGATGATATAAAAAAAGATGCTGACATTCTTTTGACCCTGCAAGTGGATGACCAAAAAATTTTTTTCCAATCTTATTTAACTTAATTTAATTTTGATAAATTGAACTGATCGAAAATCGGACAAAGTAAGTTTGTATAATTTATTTTAAATTCGATATTAAATACGTATTTTTTCTATTCTTTTTATTTCCAGATCGATCAATATTCCAATAACAATTATATTCGCCAAAACTTCACAACATTGAAGATATAAAGAAAATATACGCTGACATTCTTTTGACCTAATCGAAAGTGGATCTATACTATGAAGAAAAAAAAATTCAGATCTTATTTAACTTAAATTGAACCGATCGAAAATCGGACAAAACACGTTCGTTTTCGGCATGCAAGAGATAATTAATTATTTAAAACCTTCTTGCTATTCTTATTTAATTATTTTCATTTACTACATACACTTTTTGTTGTCGTAAATGAAAATGTCTGTTTATATTTTTTACTTTCTCTTATTTTATTTAATGTTTATATGAGTGTGAAAAAGTGAAAGAAAAAAAAAATTTTTCAATATTTTTTGGAAAATTAAAGGTAAACATAAATAAATTAGAACACTAATTCAAAATTCTTGTAAATTAACTGATTAGAATTAAGAATAATTGAAATTTTTTTTTCAGGCCAGGAATTATAACATGCTTAATATTAATATCACAATTGAAACATTTAAATATTTTCCATAAATAAATGTCAGAAAACTAAAAGAGATAACTTTTTTCTGTTTACTTTTCATTAGTGAATATTTGTGTGAGAGAAGAGAAAAAATCTCCCAAATGAAAGGTAAATATTAATTAAATGTACACTAATTTAATATTCTCATAATTATCTGAATAGATTCAATACTAATCAATTTTTTTTTAGGACGATTGACTCATTTTCATAAATAAATAATAATATTTATCTAAAATAACGACGAAAGATGTGCTCACAATTTATAAATATATAAAAAGCCAGCGATGGAGAAAGTGAAGGAGGAATTATTATATTTGCCACTCGCTCATAAATTTTTGAATATCTTCCCTATGATAAAATTGAAACAAGTCGAAAATTCTTAAGTGGAGTTGCTGAAGTTGATTTACTTAGAAGAAAAGAAAACTGCTAGAGCAGAATTTCATCCATGTAAAAATTCTAACATTATTTGAATTCAAGAAAACTAACTTCACTTCCTTAATGTGTAACTTGTCCTGCTAAGCCTCACTAAATTGAAACCAAATATTGAAAATTTATTATCAAAGCACCATTCATCCCTCACACTAAAAAGCGGTAACTAAATTTCAGTTTCATTGATATATATATATATATACAATAAGAGGATAAAGGAGCAAGCAGCCAGGTAGATAGTCTCCACGAAATGAAACTCTCTATTGAGGAAACAGTTTCGGTTTTAATGAAATATAACCATCATCAGTCCATTTTGAGAGTGTGAGCTCAAATGACAAAGCATTGAGTCATATTGCGGAGTTGTCAGTAGATGTGTATTATACATAAATTATTTGTATAAAATACAAGGCAATGCAATCAGCTTATACGAAGCGCCAAGTTTGAGATACAAAATTGTTTTTGTTAATGTTTTTGTTATATATATATACTACATATAAAAATTAATGTGTTTTTTTGTTTTACACTTCAATACAGTTAGACATCAGTTAAAACATTTGATATTGATGAATTTTCAAAAATTCTTTATTAACTAAGCAGGAGGTCTACCCAAAACAGAAAAACATGGCAAGTGGTCGACGAGACAAAAAAGTTTAGGAACCTCTGTACTAGAGTAAAGGCCATTTACTCCCTGGATTGAAGGGCTTTAAAAGAAGATGGGATAATTTTTTTGGGAGGCATAGAAGGAACCTTTACATGCTGCCCCTTTAATAACGATTAATCTAAAAGACGGCTAATCCTTACAGACAACAACAAAAACAGTTCGTATTGTAAAAAGATGAAATTATAAAGCAGCCCAATAAAAACAATGTTTGTATATTGTTATAAGCTCAGGCATTCCAAAAAAGAACCCCTAGGGGGTCGCCAGCAAAAGTAAAAAGGCAAAGTTCACTACAATAAAAACATAATTTAGTGTTTATTTTTCAAAAATTTGTCAAATCGTGGTACTATTTTTAAAATATTAATAATCAAATCATTTTCTAACTCTAATCTATTTCGTAGTTATTTTCAAAGCTCTCGCGGCTTATTGCAGTCTAATGTCTTAAATAAGGAAAATAGATATCAAAATAGAGAAAATCATATACACAATTTTTTAATTTACTAACTTTTTTTCTGTCTATGGACCAACGGGGTCGTTAGAATTTTCCGCCCTGTAAAGGGGACGCGTATTCAAAAAGATTGAAAAACACTTTTTCTAGAGCAGTGGTTCCCAACCTGGGGGCGATTTGGGATATCAGGGGGGGGGGGGGCGATAAATAAGCTGGGGGCGATGAGTATTCAAAGGGGGAAAAATTATTAGAGTTAACTAAAATTTAAAAGAATAAATCAGAGAAAAATCTCCTATTTACAGAATGGTCAGGAAAGAAGAGGAAAAAATATTGTCATAAAAATAAAATAGTCTGAATATAATTCCAATCTAGAATTGAAACGTCTCAATCTAATAGAATTGATTAATAATTTTTGTCATTTTTGTTTTCATTAAATAAAGATTGACTGTTTTGTTATTTTCTTCATAAAAATAAAATTATTATTAGATTTTTAAAAGATTGCGCCAGGAAAGAAATCAGACAAAAATTTAATCAATCTTTATTTAATTTTTAATTTCAATTGCCGACGTTTCGGACGCAAATCGCATCCTTCCTCAGGACAACAAGTAGAATCATATCTGTATTTTACTAACTATCGATTGTCCTGAGGAAGAATGCGATTTGCGTCCGAAACGTCGGCAATCGAAATTAAAAATTAGATAAAGATTGATTAAATTTTTGTCTGATTTCTTTCCTGGCTTCCATCCTACTCATATTTGAAAATTTCAACGTTTCAGTCACTATTTCTGCAGGTGTTTTATTTTTTCACTTTGAAAAGAAAACGTTGAGGAACTGAGGAACTTGAGTGATTCACTTTGAAATAAAGTACTTTTTTGTTAAAAATTTTAAATCATGCAATGAAAATGAAAAGAGGGGGGGCGATAGGTGATAGACAACCTCCAGAAAGGGGCGATGGGCCAAAAAAGATTGGGAACCACTGTTCTAGAGGAACCACAAATGGTTGTTGGATGAGGGGCGACAAAAATGACCAGGCACTGAGGCGCCAGGGACGGCCCTGCTCTTGTATTTAAGGATGAGTGTTTATGGGGATATTAATCATGAAAATTTCATTTTTTTTTTCATATAAAACCATTTATTATACAATATACATCAAAGAAATGATGATGATTATGAAATTTTTTTCAACTAAATTTTGAAAAAGCACTTATAATTTGTCAAAAATTCAATGATTTATTTTAAAAATCATTTACCAAATTTAGGTAAATATATTAAACTTCCTTAGATATATATATTTACAATCTTGATTACAAATCAGATGTTTTTTTTTTTTATAAACTCACAACTATTTTCTTAAGACTTGAATCTGGACAGATTTTTTTGTTTTTATACAAATATTAAAAAGCTTTACATACAAATTTATAGAATTTAATATATAAATGTTAAATTCTCTAGATAGCAATATAACAATATTATTTAGCACTATCTAAATTTTCTCAAATAAAATGAGAAAATGAGCATCCCAGTTTTGATAAAATTGTTTGTCACAAAAAAAATTATAATTCAACATAATCAAATATTTTTGTCAGTATTATTTAAAAAATTTAATTTGCATTAGGATAAATTGGTTAATATAATAATGATATTTTGATTATAAATAAACATAATTAATGGGCATCAGGAAAAAACGCGTCCGCAAAAAAAAAATCGGAACATTACTCTGGCTAATATACAGAATACAATAGAGGCGGCTCGCGACTTTCGGCTAGTAATGGTTGGTTCTGTTTTAGATTAAAACATGTTCAACAAGTATATTTAGGCAAGAAAAACGTCAAATTTATGAAAGATTTGGAAAAGATTCTCGAAACGTTTATTCCGCGGAGATGTTTTTTTTTTATAAAACCCAATGAAATGAACCTTTTGAAATCAAATTAAATTTTTATATGAAACGGTTTGCAAGTTTTTCGTAGATATGGAAATTTGTAGTTATTAATTTTTAGTGAGACTCATTTTTTTTAAATAAAAAAAAAGTTATATAATTATATTTTTGCAAATAGACAAAATTATCATATGGCATCATGCATATTTAAGAAATTTCCCCTTTTAAATACTTGCGTTTGTTATTTATTTATTACAAAAGGCGTCGGATTTTTTTTCAAGAAGAGGGGGGAAGAATTTTTGTTTAGATTGAATTCGTTTTTAAGGTCTTTTTCGGCATCGCAGGCCATTTAAACCCAGTCGCTATTTATTTCAATTGATTGTTATACAATTCCAAATTGTCGCCTAGGACGGGATGCTCTTTGTTATCAAGAGCCAATGGCTTAGGTTGTCTAAATATTGATATGGTATATTTTGAATTCTTAAAAATACAATACTAAATTTTGCTTATTAATTTTTTTAAAATAAATATATTTGATTTTCGCTCGTCCCCCTCTGCTACCTCCAGGGTGCTTTGAACCCCACCCGACTCAAGGTCCATGCGAAACATAAAGCTTGTAACAAAAAACGTTGTGTATCATACTTGAATTTAATTCTCCTATTGAAACATAAAGCTGCATGCGGCTCCGTGAGGGAATTCCTACTTTAAATCAAGGGCGGATCCAGAGGTGTTTCTCGGGGGGGGGGGGATCTGGTGTGACTCGTCGCACAGCACACTATTTTTTCTTAATTTCGGCAATTTAAAGGCGCATTCTGTACTTGTTGCCAGAATATAAATATAAATCAAATTTTTAAGTATTAATTTTTAAAATTTTACATTCAAAATAAATTTTTTTTCGAAAAAAAATGTATTTTTTTCAAATCTCGGGGGGGGGGGGGTAATTACCCCTTTACCCCCCTGTATCCGCCCTTGCTTTAAATTAATATTTTTTTATTGCAAGAAACAAAAAAATATTCATAGATTCGTCATTTTTGAAGAATTATATACTTCCTCCAAAACTTACATATACACACACTCAGATATGTATATATATATAGACGCCAAATTTAGATCTCGCATGCCCCAAAAAAATGCCTAAAACCGTCCCCCCTCCCCAAGTTCCGAAGCCTAGTTTTATTAATTACATTCTAATAAAATAAATATTTTATGTAATATGTATATATTTATATATATATATATATATAGTCAGGATTGAGGTATGACAAAAAATAAATTAAAAAATATCTATACAATATTTGTAGTTTATATTTAACATATAAACATCTCAAAATATTATTTTTAATGACCTTAAGCATCAACTTAATATAATATATCTATTTCTACTAAAAATAGTAAATTTAATTCATTAATAAATGAATAGAGGAATCAGATCTATTTAAGGATAAATTAAATAAAAATGTTCATGACATGATATAAACAAGATTATTTGCATTATATGCAAAAAGTCTTTAGAGTATTTCACTTAGAGTAAATTATTATATAATTAAATTAACAATTGGAAAATATTCTCAATTTTCTTCAAGAAAATGGAGTTAAGAGTATGAAAAAGGGTTAATTCCAGATTTAATTTATAATACGCATTAGTTTCATTAATTCTATTATATATATACTAGTATATTTATTTTATTTAGGAAAAATCAATTGGTTTTTTTTAAATAAATATAAAAACTAAGGAAAAAAATCACTTTTTTATAAATACATATTCAATATGTATTTATTTTCTTAACTAGTTTTTCAAGTGTTAAAATATAACTTAGTAAATATTTATTTATTTTGCCCTTTTGGCCCTCATTTTTAGCCCAATGGCTTTTGGCTTACTGACAAAAGAAAATAAGTGTTAAAATATATAAAATACCATGTGGCTAATTTATTTTAAAAAATCTGGTATGACTAACGGCACAACACACAACTTTTGAATAATCCAAAATGGTGTGTTGTGCAGTCAGATGTGCCAGATTTGTTTTTATGTCTAGTTAAAAATGGGCAAAATTTATTATCAAACATAGGAAAATATTTATATTTTTTTTTTACCAGGCAATCATTTCTCCAAACTTTCCTATGAAGTACAATAGTAAAGTACGCTTCAAACAATTTTAATAAAAATAAAAAAACATGAATAACTATTTCGCTGGATAATCTTTTCAGATTTTAATATAAATAATTACTATCACAGAAATTTATTATTTTGAAAAAGATATGATTTTTTTGTCTTTTATAACTTTAAAAAAATTAATTTCAAAATGATTCTCATAATATTGAGTCACTCAAGAACTCAAATCTTGTGAGTGCGTGGATGGCAACCACGAATTGCCCGAGCTAAGAATGTCATTCTTTATGTCAGATTTCTTCTCTTCCCTCGCTCTCAGCCATCATCAGGCCGAGCGACGGACGGCTAGATTTTTCTCATAGTCACACCTGTTTTAAATTTACCTATCCCGAAATAAGGGATTAACGGCAAAGAAAAAAGAAGAAGCTTAATTGTGGAATTTTTGTATTTTCCTCATATAAGAAATTTCAAAAATTTAAATTAAAAGTTATTAAATATTGTATTTATGTTTACACTATATACGTTATATAATAATTTTTAAAATGAGGTTGATATATTTTTACAAATTATATTTCCATTTGTAATTCCAACTGTTTGAAACCGATGGTGTTTTAATAAAAAACAAAAACGATCTGCGCATGTGTCCAAGCGTTTACAAAAGTTTGAAATTGCTCTTAGAACAACAAAATTATTTCTTTTGATTATTTTTCACGATTCTATTTACGTAAATAAAAGAGAAGGAAACCTAAGTCTTTTGTCACATAGTTGATTTTAATAAATTATATCTTCTTATATAGACTATTAGTTTACAAAGAAGACAAATGAGAATGAAAGCCTTTACTTGACTATGGCCCTTTTAATGTATTGAAGATTTTTATCGATCATTAAGCCTGAAACTTTTTAATTATTTCAAAAAACGAGGATTCTTGTCTTGATTAGATATTTACTTGATAAGTTTGAAGGAATAGGACTGTTCAAGGCAAACTTGATGATGAAGGTCAAGTTATTTGATGCATATATATATATATATATATATATATATATATATATATTTATAAGTTTAAATAAAATTTCAATTAATAAATAATTTAATTTAATTTTGTTTTTCAGTGTGGCCGACTGTTTTTAATTATTAATAAATGATTATCATTCTCTGCCTGAGTCATGTCAATATCACCAATATAAAAATTGCTTTTATAGTGAGCATCAGCGAAAATAATCCGATAAATTCAAATAGATTGAGCGATACACTTAATGTTTAATAGAGAATATATGAAAATTAAAGAGTCAAAAAAAATTTTAAAATTTTTTTTTAGACAAGAAGAAAATTTTGATTTGTTGTTGAAAACTAAGGGCGGATATAAGACGGAGTTCTTTGGCTTTAGTATTTTTTTTTTTTTTTTTTTTTTTTTTTTCACAGGGACGGAAAAAATATCAGAAAATTTTTTTCTTTTAACATAATCAAAAAAAAAATGTGAGCTTCACCCGGATATATTTTATAAAAATTTAATATAGAATTAATTTTTTTTTAATTAGAATTTAAACCTATTTTCAAATATTTACATGCCCTATTTTTACTTTTTTGAATTGTTTGCTTAACTATTTTTTTGGACACTTTACAATCACAAAAGGAAAACTGACTTTTATCAGTTTATTTATGTATCCTTAATGAATAATTTTAATATAGGCAATGAAAGCCAGGGGCGTATATAAGGGCCGAGGAGGCTGAGGAGGCCCCCCCCCCCCCCCGAAATTTCACAAACACATATAAATATATAGCGATATACAAACATAGCGCAACAAATTTTTCCGCAGGATGGAAAACTTTGGTTCCGCAAAAGAAAAAATGTTTCGCAAAAAAAAAATTTAAATTTTTTGAGTTCAGCCCCCCCCCCCCCCCCGCCGAAAAAAATTTATATATACGCCCCTGATGAAAGCAATAAATATTTTAGAACTATGCAAAGTACTAAGGGGAGAATAAAATATAAAAAAATATAATAAATAATCTGAGTATAATGGAGTTCAAAAGAGCTTCAGATGCCGAAACAAACCTTAAATAAATCTTTTTTTTAATCTGATGAAAATATCTTCTTTCTCTAATAAAGATATTTAGACTAGTTTAAGAAAAATGACTAATTTCAAAAAGATTTCGAGAATTTTAGAGATAAAAATAAAAAGATTGGAGAGATTTGGTCCAAATTTGTTCCATTTTTTTGTCTATAAGACCAGCTTTGTTAATAATATTATAAATTCATTTTTTATTATTAGTATATTTTTTGTGAATGATAAATATTTAGGCAATTGAAAAAAAAAATTTATAAATAAACTTTGAACCTTGTTTTTCACTTATTTTTTACATTCCTGGGAGGCAGATTTAGCTTAATGGTTTAGATTTTATATTCAATACTGATCAAATAAAATTTTTTTCTAAACAACAAATAGATATATAGAATCTATATAGAATAGATTAATTTATATTATATAGATTATATAGATGAGCATGACAAGATTAATAATGTTTTGATCAAATTAAAAAAATAAAAATAATTGTCAGAAGTGAATTAAAAGTGCGAGTATAGTTTATAAAATTTTAATAGGTATTATTATAAAAACACTTGGTAATTATTTCAAATTAAATTTATTTATATAAATACTTGATACGTATTTCGACACTTTACGTGTCATCTTCAGAAGTGATTATGATTACATACTGAGCAAATTACATTTTAATATTTTTTGTGTGCCTTATTCTAGTCAACATGGGCATAGGCGCCGGAACTGGGGGGGGGGGGCAAGGGTACATTGTCCCCCCCCCCCCAGAGGGGGCAGAGGGGGGCAAAATTTCTTCTTTTATTTCATTTATTTTTAAAAATGATATATTTTTACTTTTGAAAAATAAAATCTTCTAAATTAAAAAAATTAAAAGAGTAAGAAATTCATTTTTTTTTTTTCAAATTTTTTCCAAAAATTTTTGATAAAATCACTGGCAAATTTTTAAAATTTTAATTTTATTAAAATTGTGACTTTATTTAAAATTTTTAAAGTTTTATAGTAGATTTGTTTTTGTTTTATACTATTTGAACATATTAAATTATTTTAATTTCTAAAAAAAAATTTTTTGCCCCCCCCCCCTGATTCAAATTCGTTCCGGCGCCCCTGAACATGGGCCTTTTATTGGTTTGAGGGTTTTTTTGAGTGTGGTGGAGATGGTTGGGGTAAAGGTGCATTATTCTTTTATGTTTCCTAAATTAATGTCCTATGGTGTCTAGTGTTTGAGAGGCGGGTGTGTAGGAATTAGAGTTTATACAATTTGGACAACTTAGGGAAATGACTCAGAGGTCAATGTATACATGATTAATACAACAATTAAAATTACAAAGTATAAAGAATTTAAAATTAACATTTGAACAAAATAAAATAATATTAAATTAAAATAAACATAATAATTAACATTTTGATTAAAAATGTAGACTACAAAATTGTGAGTAAAGGGGTTCTGCACAGTTCCAAAAAGTCATTCATCAAATTTTACCATTTTTTATAGCTTTTTGATTTCGAGGGCTTCTAAAACGTCCAGTTTGATGTCCGTCACTAATTAATTAAAAATACAATATGTTAGTAGTAGAGTATTTTTTGAAATTTTAATTGTATTAATCATGTATACATTGACCTCTGAGTCATTTTCCTAAGTTGCCCAAATTGTATAAACTCTAATTCCTAGGCACCCGCGTCTCAAACAATAAACACCATAGGATATTAACCTAGAAAACCCAAATCACACTCAAAAAAAAAAGAGTAAGGTGTACTTCATAAGATGTCAAGGGCAAAATGAGAATATACATTTTAAAGAGCATCTAAAAAATAATTGATTTTTGAATTTTAATCAAAATCGTCTGAAAAAGTACATCAGTAAAGTTCTTTTGGGGCGATTTTGATTAAAAGCTTATTTTCACGTCTCAGGTGGGTGCCTAACTTAAAAATAAAATTTCAACCTCCTACCTCTTTTCGTTCTTGAGATATCTTGTTCACAGGCAGACAGACCATGTCGCGAAAACCACTTTTTTGGATTCAGGGGACCTCAAAACGTGTATATCCATCAAAATCTCGACATCGAATTTTTGACATGAATTCAATATTTTTTCTCTAAATATATATTATAGGTAAGAGAAAGTAAAAAACCCTCAAACCATAGAAGGCCCTTGTTGACTAGAAATCGACACACAAAAAATGTTAAAATGTGATTTGCTCAGTATGTAATCACTTCCGAAGATGACACGTAAAGTGTTAAAATAAGTATCAAGTATTTATATAAATAAATTTAATTTAAAATAATTACCAAGTGTTTTTATAATTTTAGCTAATAAAATATTACTATGTTTCAACTAGTCCCTACGGTTACCAGTCTAAATTTAATAATTTATAAAAATATATAAATTGATCATCTATTCATTATAAATTATATAAAAAATGTCATTTTGAACTCAATAATTTATTCTAATCTTTTCTTAATTCTTCTTGTTCCCTTCAACTAATATAAATATTAAATATCACGCTCGATACGAATGGTCGGCTGTATATTTTTAGAATCAACCAAAATGAGGAAAATTCCGAAAATTATATTTCATTTGGAAGAAAAAAAATATTTGCAAAATCTTAAAGAATATAATATACATGTATATTTTTATATTCTAATTATTATATAAAGAATATATAAACATGTATATATATATTAGAATGAAATATTAGCTAGAGATTAATATTTACAATAAATATATAGTATAAAAAGAGTTATTAAATTTGTATTTATATTATTTACAAATATAAAAACTTCTTTATGATTTTGCAAGCATATTTTTTTTTTTAAATAAAATTCCGTATGTGTTTCAGAGTTGTAACTAAGTGAGATATTAAATGAGCTTCTATTAATCACACACAATCTTTGGTAAATTTAGGGCTTTATTTTAATACAAATTATTAGTTGAAATGCAATTAACATACCTAAAAGAATAAATAATTCCGCTTTTCGTGTTTTGAAAAATTAACTCAACCATGATCAAATTTGTTATGTAAAGTAGAGTTGAGTTCATATTAAACGTATTAGTTTTTACAATTAACATGTTTTAATGAACGAGTAGAACGGAAAAATTTTATTCTTCAATTACTAGGCTTGTTGATTGTACTTCCATTAGATCCTTTGCCGAATAAAATTATAAATATTTATTTTTTAAGAATTAGTATCAATTATTTTGAATTCTTTACTCAATGGTTTTTAATTTAAATTATTGCTTTGCCATCTTAGCTCATTTTTTCCCACCTCTCTTAGTTATGACTCATTTGATATTCATATATAAAAGCTCGTTTTGAGAGTTTTCGATTCAAGCTTAAAAAGTATTAATTAAAAAAAAAAAAAAAAAAAAAAAAAAAAATGACGGTGGGTGAATCTCTAAGTATTTTGCATTTTTGGCACCTGCCGAAGATTGAGTTGTAGTTTATGTTAACTCTTAGCTAAATGGCTGGTGAGCAGATCGGTGAATCGTAATCTGCCAATGTGAAGACGGGAGGCGTCGATACTTTTAAAGAGTTCATCTGCCGAGAGATCGTCAGGTAACCGAGAAAGAAGCTGAGCTGCACGTACGAAATCCAACTCTAGCAGGGTATCTTGATGCATATGCAAAACACCTGAAATTAGTGAAGTTATTACAATATGTTGAGAGAAAATATGAAATTTAATATAGTGCTTAAATTAATCAAGAATTATTTACTAACCCAATGCGGTACGAAAGAGAAAAGCCTCTCCATCTCGAAGAAACACGTCCCAAACACGACTGGCGACGTCAAGAGGCATTGCTTTAGCGAAAACAGTGTAAACCCAATCGAGAAGATAGAGATCAGGTGTTAGAGAGGCTTGTTGGAAATGGGCATGCAGTCGAGGAAGATTTTCGCGGAAGAGTTGGTCATACGTCGCATAGTAAGCACCCATCTAAAAAAAATAAAAAAATATTAACTAGTAGCATATAATACTGGTAACTAACAAGATTGCAAAACTTTATTGTTGACCTTTAACGGTTATTTTAATTGATAAATGGATATTACACAATCTATCTGAAGATGGAGATCAATGGGTTGACAATCACTGTATTATATTATAATAAATATTAATATAAAATGAAAAAGATTCCAAAATGACCAGAAGAACCATCAAGATTATAAAAAATAATAGAACAGGCCAACACTGACTCTGCGGCATGGGATTTATTAAACAATTTTAAGTAATTTTGGTCTGCTGAATACGAAAATAATAATATTTTTAGTAGAAGTTAAAATTTTGCTGGGACAGATCGTTGAGGTAATGGATATGGAGAAAATATACACCAGTTGCTTTCCACAATTAAAATAATTTATTCTGCAAATATTTCGGGATGCCTACGCAATCCATCTTCAGTGCATCAAATTACACATATGTGGAGCGTGTGTTAATGATAAAATTTTTTTTGTATGAGAAGCCATTCAACAATTAGGGTGAATTTTTTAATGTGCAAGTCACTGAGGGAAAAACTATACATGTAAGTATTTTTTATACAGTTGGTATTGTATAAAAAATACACTTACATACTTACGTATTTTTTATACAGTTGGTATTGTATAAAAAATACTTCCCCCCCCCCCACCCCCACCACACACCCCCCCTTTAAAAACCCCCCCCTTTTGCAACCCCCCACCCCCCCCCCGGGGAAAAATCTTACATGTATAGTTTTTCCCTCAGTGACTTGCACATTAAAAAATTCACCCTAATTGTTGAATGGCTTCTCATACAAAAAAATTTTATCATTAACACACGCTCCACATAAGTGTAATTTGATGCACTGAAGATGGATTGCGTAGGCATCCCGAAATATTTGCAGAATAAATTATTTTAATTGTGGAAAGCAACTCGCTGGTGTATATTTTCTCTATATCCATTACCTTAATAATATTTTATTTCAATGGATCGTTTTGATAACTTACCTACCCCAACATTAAAATAGCCTCCCTATGGGGTTTGTCCATGGTTGTACATGGTGTTTGTCCTTCAGCTATTTTAATGCTGAAGGACAAACACCATTGGGGTAGGTAAGTTATCAAAACGACCCATTGACTCAACTTGAGATAAAGGCAATCCAATTTATACTGGAAATTACATTTAGAAGGAGGGGAATATTTTTTTAAATGTTTATTTTAAAATTATCATTTGATTTTATACAAACAAAGTGCGATAAATGATACAAAGAATTATAAAAATCTGGTGTGACAAGCACAGTACACAACTTTTGATTACCGAAGGTAAGAGAAAGTTATTTACCTGATCCTGTTTGAGCCGATAAAAAGCGAGATGACATGGACGATTGAGGAGATTAGCGAAACAAACAAACGCTTCAGGTGGTTCCAGATTAAGGATCAAAACAGCAGCAACGAAGGACATTCCTTGAACGTAACCAACATCAGGTCTGTAGCAGGCATAAGCACCCAAAAGCAGATGTAACGCATCATAATATGGTCCACCCTAAAAAAAAACTTGGAAATTTCATTGGAAGAAAAAAAACAACTTAATATTAATAAATTTTCAATTCACGAAAAATTGAGAGATTTTTTCTTTTACATAAATATAAAATGAATTTGGCCTATGTACGATATGAAAGATGATAATTGACAATAAGCTAAGGCACACACAGAGGCGTACCGAGGCAGTTGGGGGCCTGGGGCGGCACTAGAGGAGGGGGCCTTATATTGAATTTTTTTTTTTTTTTGGGGGGTGCTCATCTTTAACCAATTAAATTGAAATAATATGACATGAATCCAATACTTTCTCTCTCTATATATTAACATATATATGAGGTAAGAGAAAGTAAAATAAAAAATTCATACCCCCCCCCCACCCCAGAGCCAAATCCTGTTTGCGCCACTGTACAGCACTTAATTGATCACCTAGTTTTTATTTATACATCGTAATTGAGAGTTTTTATTAAATCACCTTCTGGAATATACATAAATGAGGGAATGTTCTTGCAATATCCAACTGAATAAGTTGCACACTTGCTTCAAGATCAGAAGAGTCAGTTGAAGTTGGTGTGCTGTCCCCTCGCAACCTTTCTTGAGCTCTAAAATTATTAAAAAGAAAATTATAAAACAATCTTGATAAATAGCTAAATATATTTTTAGAAATTTACCTGCCAACGCAGATTTCATATAATTCTCGTGTGACATTGAGCTCGTTGCCGATGGCCAAGAGCCACACTTTACCTCTGACACATGGAGGCAATCCCTGCCACCAAAGGTCGCGTGATTTCCGGGAGTTTTTTCTATAAAAGAGAAGATTAATATAAACTATAGTTTATATTAACCATATTTTGTCTTAAATCAATAAAAATCTATTATATAAAAATTCGAATGTTGAAAAATATCAATAAAGGGCCGTTCAATTCGAGCGAAATCAAATAATGAACAATGTCTTCGATAAAAAAATGTGATCGATTTTAAGAAATTGAATGCTTTCGTAAGCAATGGGAGGGGAATTTGGCGATTTGCTTCATAAATAAAAAAAAAGTAAATTGATTCAAAATTTTCATAATCTCTGTGTTTTTTGAATGTTGAAAGCTTAAAATAAACTATTTGAATATTTTATACCCAATAGAGAATTCTAAATAAATACCAAATTTCATAAGAATTGGAAAATATTTTTTTAATGTGTATAAAGTTCCAAAGGGGACCTTTAATGAGCATCTAAAAAATAGTTGATTTCTAACAAATTGGATTTTTATTTTTTTTCAATATGGCGTACCTTTTTTTTAAATTTTTTTTTAAGGTTTTTTTTCGACTACTAAGGCCGTTTAGACCCCATCCCTATTTATTTCAAATGATTTGTAGTCAAATCAAATGAAATAAATTTTTCTCGCTTGGGAGGGAAACGAACATGTGCCAAAATTGTAAAAAAAAAAACGCCATTTTTTTTAAGGATTTTATGACCAGATATAGGTCTTGATTTTTTCCCTAGAAGCTACCATCAGCCCCCAAAACATAACCAAAATTCAAATCAATCAATTCTGCCGTTCCTAAGAAAAAATTTTTTTCTGATTTTTACAATACATGTTTTGTTTTTTCTCAAAAACCAATTGAGTTAGCGATCTGAAACTTTCAGGATCTTATTATTTTATTAGTAGCCTACCTACAAATCTCCTAAGTATTGTTGAAATATCTACCAAGAACAAATTCACCCTACTTATCATCATTTCATTATATTTATACAATGGAGTTTGATTTTGATAATCAGTGGGGGTATTCAAAGCCACAATTCACAGTCGAGAGGGAGGGGGGAATAATTAGACCTTTCTTTATACAATGTTTTTTTTTTTCATCTCTACCCCCTTCCTTCCCCTCCATCACTTTTCCATGGTGGCGCCTTCCCTTCGCCGCCAGGCATGCATCTCAAAATCAATTGATGCCTACCCTTCAGGCGCTCAGGGAAAAAATCACTATGTAAAATTCTTAGTATTTTTTAATAAAATAGAAAGCCTGGTGTATATAATTGAACGATAAATGATAAGGCTTTTATTGGATATATTTTCATGACCAAATTTATTTCACTATGTAGTCGATGTTTCGGGAGCTTAAACGCCTCCCTTCATCAGGACTAATATGTTTTTAATAAATTAACTCTCTCCCTGCTTTCCTCATATGAGAATGAAATCGTTCTCAATATAATGAGAACTCGCTTTGTAAATGCTTTTCTACCAACCAGCAGACGAATGTGATCTGTCGATTTTAATCTTATATGACGAAACCAGGAGAGTGTTAATTTATTAATAACCACCTGATGAATGGAAACGTTTAGACTCCCGAACAATCGACTACATAGTGAAATAAATTTGGCCTAAAAATACATCCAATAAAACCGTGATCATTGTTCATATAATGTTCAAGAGAAGTGAACGAAGAAAAGAGAGGGAAAAGTCTTTTGAAATAAGATAGAAAAGAAATAGGAGAAAGATCTTCAGGGGCGCCGAGTATGGGGGTGTTCAGCACACATGTAAATTAACTTTTTCGGCTGCAGAGTCCTATTAGGGAAAAGTTATATTAAAAATTAAAATTTAAAAGATTATAGAAAAATGATATAATAGAGGAAGGAGTTATCTTTTAATTTTGGCTTCTTATCAATCTGATAAAAAATGATCACTCACAAAGTTTCCCATTTAGGAAGTATCTCATCAGTCCAAACGCGAACTGCACTTGCTAGCTGTTCCTCTAGTATAAGTTGTTGTTGAAGCTGCAGTTTTCGTTGCCGAGCTTCTTTAGCTTCTGAAAATAAAATGATTAAAATTCATTGCATGATTACTCGAAATTCTATCGCCTTGAATCTTTAAACAACTTGGCCCCGGGATTCGTTCTAAATTTACAAATAAATTTAGTCCAAAACTTTAACACCGCTTTGGAAGCTAACTTTATTTTTTAAATTTATAGTGGAACTTCACTTAACGAGTTTAATTCGTTCCAGAATCAAATTCGTAAAGCGAAACAAGGTTTATCATATAAATTAATGTAAAATACGTTAATGCGTTCCATGTCGAAAAAAATACTCTTTTAGGGTTCTTTTCTTGCGGCTTTTTCTTCGGGGATATTTTTGCACAGGTTTAATAAACTTTTAATACAAAAAATTACAAATCTATTTTCTGATTATCTTCCTAATAATTAATTCAATTAATTTTTTTTCATGTACATTAGGGCAAAAATAAAAATTAAAAGGACTAAGTCAGCTATTCTCTATCGCTGGTCCGCAGAAAAATTTTACTGGTCCGCGGACAACTTTATTTATTTAATAAAGTTGAACCCCTGAATGGCCTCAGTTGCCAAAAAGGATGATTTTTTAATAATTTTCTGTGATTTTTGTTAAAGGTTTATATACTATTACTATATATATATATATATATATATATATATATACTATATAATTACATATCTTTACATTTAAATATTATTGTAAGTAAATGATAATAAAAATGTTACAATTAACTTATGTAGTAGTTCTTTAATACCTAGTCAAATTTTGTTGTTAAAAAATATCACTGGTCCGCGAATTTTTACTGATTCGCGGGCCAAAAAAGGTTGAGAAACGCTGGAATAAGTTATTTGAGATTTAGGGGCCTTACTTGCCCTTAATTAAATATTAATATTTTGATTTGATTAAACTAATCAAAGTTACGTTGATACCCTCCTTGTTAAGTCAGTCCGAGTTTTAATTCAAATGCTACGATTGCAAAAAAAATTTATATTGTGAATATTTTTTTTTGGCATCTGGGGCCATTTAGAACCCGTCCTTATATATTCAAACTAATTGCTCTTAGAATGGGAAGCGAAATGAGGAGCGTTGAACAAAAAACGATGAATTGAAATCGATGACTTGTGTGTGATTCAGTTGAAGGTGACTTGTGACTGAATTATTTATTGTATTGGTATACGATTTCCCTTGAGAATAAGGAATCATAGTCGTCATCAACATATTAATCATACAATTATTTTTATAAAAGTCAACAAAGCAATAGTCAGATAAAAAAAAAAATCGTTTTGCCATTAAGTGATTTTATTTGTTACCTTTTTTCGAGCAGCAGCCACCATCCTCTGGTATTCTTTCCGATGGCGAATTTCTTCCTCATCTGGTTTCGCTGGCAAATTATCAGGCCTCGCGTTCAGTATTAATGCAGAACTACTAGCAACAACGTTTTCGTATTTTTTGCCCCCTGAACTATTACAGCTTCCGGTGAGACTTGTCGCAGAGCCAAACGAACGAATACTCGCAGGGCTATCGCATCCCTGTAAAAAAAAAAAAAGATTATCTTCTAATCGAGACTTTTGCTTCAACAACACCTTGTATTGAATGAAAGCATACTTGCTACTTAAAATTTCATATTGTAATAAAAATGTTTAAATCACAACAAATGACATCTCTTTGTTATAATTGACACCTGCTCAGTCCTGAAGAAGGGGGCGATTAGCACCCGAAACGTCGACGAGTAGAATGAGATAAAATTTCGTGTTTTATTTCTAATCCTGCTGCCTACCCATCACCAATACTATAAAAAGATTATCTCTTCAGAGTCAGTTTCTTCATCCATGGTCAAGTAGCAAATTTAGCCAGCTGACAAAGGAATAGTAAACAAGAAGTTCCTTAGTAATTGGTTATTAGTCCTAGTTTGATGATTAAAGAGTTAGGTTGGGCTAGTTTATTAGAAAGGAGAGAGTGGGCAAAATTGAGGGTAATGTTTAAGATGCGCGTCTCGGGGTGCTAATTTTGGGAGATTCCAGCGGCCACAATTTTGAAGCTATCGACCTCAATTTTTTTTTTAATTAAAGCTATTTAAAATATCTACAACTTCTAGAAGCCCTTTTTATATTTATTTACTTCTTGATCGCAGAGAATAGGTAGAGAGGTCAAACCATCCTTGTTAAGGTTTTAGCCAGGTTTCCCTTAACAGCTTAAGGGCGAATGTCAGGATGGCAACGTTTACCCCTGGCTTGCGCGAATTTTTGATAGTTGTTTTTTTTTTTTTCATTTCTTTCGATGGAAATGCACGAACATGTTGTTTGTTAATGGGAATACATTTCTATTTTTTTTTCCTTTGTTTTTTTGTATTTGTTGTTATTGTATTAAAATTTGTATTGTTTTTGTTGGACTGGTGCCTCTAAGCTGGTCGTAATAAATTTATTTATTTATTTATTTTATTTAAAAATTCTGGTGTGACTTAACGCATAGCACCCAACTTTCTCTTACGAAAGTTGTGTACTGTGGTGTCACATTTTTTGTGTCGAGATATATTTAGTTTACCCTAGCACCTTAGTTCCAAACTTGACCATTTTCGTATCATAAGTGAAAAAGTCAATTGATTCAAAATTTTCATAGGTTCTGTATATTTCATTTGTATTTTAAATGTTGACTGCTTCAAATTAACTCTGGTTACTTTTCAAAATTTTAATCTCTAATTTGGATATTTTGTATACAATAGAGAATTGTAAATAAATACAAAATATCATAAGAATTGAAAATTATTTTTTTAATATGTAAAAAGTTCCAAACCCGGGGACGGGGGAAAGAAAAGCCGAAAAATGAATTTGAAAAATCTGAAATACTTCATCAGGAAAGTGTACTTCAAACAATTTTCACGAAACATTTTACTGATATACTTTTTAAAGGAAAAAATAGTTGATTTATGAATTTTAATCAAAATTGTTAAGAACCAATTTTGAGAAAATCGAAAAAAATAGTTATTTATAATCAAAGAGATTTAAGCATCTTCCTTAATGACTGGAGAGTTGGATAAAAAGTACCTGATCGCTGTCTTCGGCCCTTTGAGCAACGGTTGAGACGGCGGGCGTCGAATTGGAGCCTCTGGAAAAAAGTCTCCAGCCTCCCGAGGAAGAAGTTGAGGAATTACTGGATGACCTCCAAGGAAAGACATTTCTGAAAATAAAAAAATGAATTCTATTTTTAAAAAGTTCAATTTCACTATCTATATAAAGGTTATCATTGATTTTAAATGCAATAAAAAATGACTATGGATATAAATTACAATCGTGTAGAGTGTAAAAGAGTGTAGTAAAAGAGGGGTAGTTCGTGACCGAAGGTCGTCTTCAGCCCCAATTCCTTTACGTCATCTACCCTTGGCCTCGATTTATAAATCTTCCGTTTCAAACAGACAGATCTATAGATATTTTTTTGGAATGGAAGGCTATATAAGACGATAAATTATTTATGAAAATATTACGATAGTCGTTATCCGCTTACATTTATTTTGAATGAATTGATGAGAATTTGATCGATCAAGGCGTCAAGTGAAACAATTGAATTTAGGATTATGAAAACTTGCGCGTCGATTTTTCTCGTCCTACAGACAAAAAGAATTTTCTATTAATAAAACAGTCGTTTTCTGGACGCACCCTCTCCTCGAAACAATTTAAATGGAAGGGGGAGGGAGACGCAGTCATTTTAAAAAAATTCAGTCAAAGCATTCGCACACTCTCCGTACCACTCAAGTTTTCTCCTTTATTTTTACTTTCTCTTACCTCTATATATGTTAATATATATAGAGAGAAAATATTGAATTCATGTCAAAAATCCGATGTCGAGATTTTGATGGATATACACGTTTTGGGATCCCCTGAATCCAAAAAGTGGTTTTCTCAACATGGTCTGTCTGTCTGTCAGTGTGTGTGTCTGTGAACAAAATATCTCAAGAACAAAAAGAGTTAGGAGATTCAAATTTTATATTTAAGTTAGGCACCCCCCTGGCAGGTGACACGAAGCTTTTGAACAAAATCTGCCAAAAAGTAATAGTACTTTACTAATGTACTTTTTCAGTTTTTTTTTTTTTTTTTTGATTTTCTCAAAATTCGATCCAACGATTTTGATTAAAATCAAAAATCAATTATTTTTTACATGCTCTTTCAAATGTTTATTTTCATTTTGCCATTGAAATCTTCTGAAGACCACTTTACTTTTGTACTTCATAGGAAAGATAAATGGTTGCCATGGTAAAATAATATAAATATTTCCTACACTTATAAATTTTACATCTCTCGAATGTACCGTACTGTCCGAAACTAAATGTAAGTCGACACGAAAAATCTGGTGTGACAAGCACAGAACACAACATTCGATTACCGAAGGTAAGAGAAAGTTACGTGCTGTGCGATAGTCACACCATATTTTTTTTATTGAATATCATTAAATATTATTATTATTATTTTTTTAAAGTGATTTTTGTTATGTCAATAACATATGTATAAAAGAAACAAGACCTTATTTATTTTTTATAGTAAAAATTGCTTGACAAGAAAAAACTCTTTTCGAACATATAATTATATAATGCAATTTCAATCAAGACAAAAGAAACGTAATAGAGTAAATGACGTATAATGAAATTATTCTACAAGAAAAAAAAAGGAAAATTTTTTTAATTTAGAAAAAGAATTATCAATATTATATACAACAATAAGAAGATTTAGATAGAAAAACTAAATTATTATCTATTTATTCACTGCCTAAAAGCAGGCAACCCAAATAACTTCAAGTCCCAGCGTGGAACATAAACCGCACTCGAACGAATGGCATAAAGACGTCGCACAACTTTCTCTTACTTTCGGTAATCGAAAGATGAGTAAAGTGCTATCACACCATATTTTGGTTTTTGTTATTTTTTTGCAAATATAGTTAAATAAATTGAATAATAGAACGTGGCTGTAGATGATATGTTTAATAGGAAAGAGATTGCAGCCAAATAATTGAGCCTCTATTCAGTAATAAACACTCTTTATTGGGACCTTTCGCCTGGGATCAACCCTGCCATCTTCAGCCTTCAAAGAGCATATTTATATTTTACATATATAAATAGAGTTGTCATCAGTTAACAATACAAGTTGATTGCATTTTTTGTCCAATGAATGTTGGTATATAAAAAATATTACATTCATTGGACAAAAAATGCAATCAACTTGTATTGTTAACTGATGACAATTCTATTTATATATGTAAAAAATATAAATATGCTCTTTGAAGGCTGAAGATGGCAGGGTTGATCCCAGGCGAAAGGTCCCAATAAAGAGTGTTTATTACTGAATAGAGGCTCAATTATTTGGCTGCATCCTCTTTCCTATTAAACATAGTTAAATAAAAAAAAGCCAATATATCACCGAAAGAAGCGAGTATTTATAAACTACCCACCCAGGAAAAAATATTTTCCTTGCTCAAGATATAAAATAAAATAATAATTAGGGTCCGACCGAAACAAGATTTTCAGCCGAAACCGAAACCGAATATCGGCCTCAACCTTAGTTTCGGCCGAAACCGTAACCGAAACCGAATATTCGGTCGGTTCCTAATAATAATACATGTCGACACAAAAAATCTGGTGTGACAAGCCAGTACACAACTTTTTCTTGCCGAAGGTTAAGACAAAGTTGTGTGCTGTGCGACCAGTCACACCAGATTTTTCCCCTTTGATTATAATACGAAAATATTCACTTTTAAAGCTGAAATAATCACAACTAGGCATGGACATTGGAATTTTAAAAAAATATTTATCAAGAAAACATGTTTTTACAATAAAGATTTAATATATTTTTAGTTAATTTCTTTAATTGAAAAATATTACGTGATATAGAAAAAAACAGACTTGTTTTTTTAAATCAACGCACAAAAAAAAAAAAAAAAAAAAAAACAAGAATCAGTTGAGAAAGTTAAATATTTTAGTTTCGAAAAATAGCACATGAACATTAGTATTTTTAATGAAAAATTCAATGATCTTGATGACTGTTGCTCTATTCCGTTCCCAGTCAGAGGCGTAGCGAGGGGGGAGCAAGGGGGGTCATCATGCCCCGGGCGCTACTCCCAAAGGGGCGCCAAATGGTCCGCAAAACAAAAAATTGCTGGATAATTTTTATTTTTATTATAATTAATTTCTGGAAAATATATTTTAAATTTAGTCCCAGTGTAATATAATAATTTTGTATATTTTACATATAATATTATATGGTTTTCGAATGGGGGGGGGGGCGCTAAAAAGGTATTGTGCTCCGGGCGCGAGTTAAGCTCGCTACGCCACTGTTGCCAGTCCCCAGATAAGAATATTTTTCATAACAAAGGACAATGAATATGATCTCTTTGCCCTTTTAGATGAGTGCCTTTGAGATTAGAACCCTTTTCATTGTGTTATGATATGAAAAGATTTTGTTGATTTATTAATATGTTGGAGTAATTGCATTTAGAATGAGATAGGTACCGAAATCCAATAATTATAAACTATATTTATGCTTAGCTAATTAGAATTAGAAATGCAATCCATTTAGGCATCGCTTCTGAGTAATTCATAGATCAACGAGGTTTTTATTTATGTATTTTCTTCCACATTTTATCTTTTTACTTTCTCTTACATCTATATAGAGAGAAAGTATTGGATTCATGTCAAAAATTTGATGTCGAGATTTTGATGGATATACACGTTTTGAGGTCCCCTGAATCCAAAAAAAGTGGTTTTCGCGACATGGTCCTTCTGTCTGTCTGTGAACAAAATATTTCGAAAATGAAAAGAGCTAGGAAGTTGAAATTTTATATTTAAGTTAGGCACCCCCATCAAAATATAAATATTTTCCCATACTTATAAATTTTACATCTTGAAAATCGAATGTACCGTACTCAGAGGCGTACCGAGGCAGTTGGGGGCCTAGGGCGGCACTAGAAGAGGGGGCCCTATATTTTTTTTGGGGGGGGTGCTCATGAAATATCCTTCACCTCCATACACAAAAATATTTTTAAAATACCATATATCCCTGACCCCAAGGGCCCCGGGGCCTCTCAAAGAGAAATTTTCATTAAATTTTCTTTTTTTTTTTTCTAAATTTTTCCGTTTTTACTTGAGCCCTGAGGGCCCCCGGGGCCTCTCAAAGAGAAATTTTCATTAAATTTTTTTTTTTTTTTCTAAATTTTTTCGTTTTTACTTGAGCCCTGAGGGCCCCGGAGCCTCTCAAAGGGAAATTTCCATTAAATTTTTTTTTTATATAAATATATGGGGGCCTATGCCGGCTCGGGGCCTGGGGCGGACCGCCCCCCGCCCCCCTCGGTACGCCACTGCGTACTGTGGAAAACTAAATACATGTCGACACAAAAAATCTGGTGTGACAAGCACAGAACGCAACTTTACATTACCGAAGGTAAGAGAAAGACTTGTGCTGTGCGCTAGCAACACCAGATTTTTTTAACCACAATCAAGTTTTAGTTTTATATTGTCATTTTGTATATTTACAAATTATACTGTACGAGATGGCCTAAACAAAAAAATCGCTCAAGTTATAATTTGCACACTCTAAATCAATTTAGATGACATCTTAAAAATTACGAACGTTTACGACATTGAAGATGTTCATTCATTGTCATTGAGACAGAGAGAAAAGGTCGAATAAACATTTGAATAAAAATGCATCAGACGATTGAAGGAGAAGACAAAGAAAGAATGAAAGGGGATCTATCAGATTCAATTCATCAAAATCCTTTCAAAATATTTTTTCCTTTCGTTTAATCATTGGATATTCGCCAGGATTTATTTTCATTTCCAACGAAAAAAAAATTGATAAACAACTCTCTTTCTATCCAAAATGATATATGAATAATTCTAATTTCCTTAATAGGCAGCCAAGATATTTTTTTTATAAATCAAATGATCGGTATTATCGGTATACCATAAAAAGAAGTAAATCACTAGATGGATCTCGATTTAAACATCTACGAATCAATTTTTGCTAACTTTATAGCCTATTTAGAATAGATTTACTTTTACGTAAAATATCTGGTGTAACTGACCCCACTGGACATAATAAATACTGCGGCTAAATATTATAATTAATTCATCTTCTTATGACTGAATATCGTTACATAGATTATTTTTAAATTTAAAGCGTATAAAGAAAAGAATAGCAGCTATGAGTGTTTCGTTTATTAAGGCCTCTATGCTGACGTTTCGGTCTTGGTCAAGACCATCTTCAGAGAGCATGCACGTTATCAATATAGGCAATCAATCAAAATATTCAATCATATATGTTTAAAAAATTATTAAAAATATTTAAATATGTTTTAAATTTAAAGAACAGATACAATTCTTCTTCTCACGATAGAAAGACGTAGAGGTATTAACGTGTGTTGTGATAATGGAGCATTGCTACCGAAATGTTATTCCGAAAAAAATATAGAAAGGCTTAATGAAACCTCCAAGGCAAAAAAAAATCTAAATTTCTGTAAAATGTGAGATGAATATCTGTGGTGCTCCTTTATTGGCTAAAGGGTCGTCCACATATTACGTAACGCGTTAGGGGGAGGGGCCTGGACAAAACGTTACTAATTGTAACATGGGGGATCCGGGGGTTTCTCATAAAATTTTTTGAAAAAGTTAAATGATATCCACAACAGGGAAAAATGGAGTGATTTTTTGAGTAACGAGGGAAAATTTACTAAAAAAAAAAGGTAAAATGATATGAATTTTGTATAAGAAATTTTATTTCAAGAAGAGGAAGATTTATTGCGGTTTTTGACCAAGGTGTTGTGGTTCAAGAAAACAATAAAAAATAGTAATTTATTGTTGTGTGCTTTATTCTGGGTCTGGCGACTGGCTAGCATCAGTTTCGGTAGCCCAACTACCATCATCAGGCCTGCAAAATACATTTTATTTTAATTTACTTATATTATTACATAAGTTTGTCAGTACAATGATTGTATTTTTATGTCATGATCAATATTATATATAAATATATATTGTAATTCCCCAAAACCTACAATCTTTAGACTTTCAAGTCTAATCTCAACAGGCATCTTCTCAGTTCCCGCAGTTGAGTTCCCCTTTTATGTTTCTCCTTTTGTTTTTATTTTCTTCCTGGCTGCATGTGACCACTGGTCATTATAGGTCTTCGGAACTTATGCACCCATTCCAGAAAAAAAAATATAAAACATATTACATTTCTCTAGATTTTATATTTTTGTTAAAAACATTTTACCTGAACAAAGCCTAAATCCATTTAGAAGTGTAGTCTCTAATCAAGTATATTTAATATGGAGAATTATAATGTCAATAATTATTCTTACAACAACTTCTAAATGGATTTAGGCTTTTTTCAGGTAAAATGTTTTTAACAAAAATATAAAAATCTAGAGAAATGTAATGTTTTATTGATCAATTTGACATAAAAATACAATTATTGTACTGACAAACTTGTGTAATAATATAAGTAAATTAAAATACAGGCCTGATGATGGTAGTTGGGCTACCGAAACTGATGCTAGCCATTCGCCAGACCTAGAATAAAGCACACAACAATAAATTTTTATTTTTTATTGTTTTCTTGAACCACAACATCGCAATAAATCTTCCTCTTCTTGAAATAGGATTGATAATCCAACAAAAAAAAAAAAAAAAAAAATTTTATTCGGGGGGGGGGGGCTAGAAAATCGTCAAAAAAGGCGTTACGTAAAATGTGAACGACACTTAACTTACTATTGGTAAACAATAATAGAGAGATTTGATAACAAATTTCATTCTTAGAATTAATATCAAACTAACTGATCATATACACTAGTTCTCTTTAATCAGAATTGTAACGTAGTAGTATAAACTTTAAATAAATAGGACAATTGCACTGTCCAGATTGAACGGAAGAGAGGAGAGGCAAGAGTGTTGATTTAATCAGGTCATTCATTCGTTTAATAAGATTCTAAATTGATAACAAGAGCAAAATCGGAATCAGACAAACACTGAGTCATATCTCTGACGTCTTTAGAACAATGATTTTAACGTCTCAACATTTTTTATAATTTTCCTTTGAAAAACAATATCACATTTCCATATTCATTATAAATTGTAAGAAAAAATTATTAGATAATATTCATAATTGAAAAACACTATTTGTTTGAATTATGTTATTTTATTTATTTGGATGCAAGCCCCTGTATTAAGTTTAGGGAGGATGGTACAATTAGGCACATGCACGTTTTCTCACCTGATTATTTCATTGGTTTTCAAAAGAAGATGAAAATTATTTTTTGCAATCCTTTTCTACGTTCTCATTACAAAAATTTACATTTCGTTTAATCAAAAAAAAAAAAAAAAAAAGAAATAACCACATGAGAAAACCTATAATATAATTCAAAAACAAATTTTTAATGCTAAAAAATATAAATTAGATATATTGTAAATTTTTTTTTTTAAATATATTCTTATTTATAAATCTGGCAATCATTTGGGAAATTGCTCGTTGTGGCTAATATTCGCCCCTCCCCTGAGACTAGTCCGCGGCTTGGAAAACGCTGACCTATGTGGTGTTATAACTTTGGTGCCAGGGCTTCCTCAAAAACAAATCCCTCATATAATTAGTTTGCTCAGTGGTTCTGCAACAACGGAGATTTTTTTGTTTTATTTTGCCCTCTCAGGCCATTTAGGGTTAATGGTTATGTATATATTTGGAAATACTAGTAGGCCTACCGATGGCTACCGGGGGACGCCCAACAGTATTATTGAAAAGCATATAAATTTATAGGGAGCGTCAGTATTTCTCATATTGTTTGGTACGATGCATATCAATATCGATGTTGAATAATATCGCACATTTTTAAATTTTATTAATTCATGTTGCAAAGGCAACTGCCTAAATCCTGCCTTCGGCGGGCTTAGCCCCCCCCCCCCCCTGGAGCCCCTACTCTGCCTGCGACGGGTCCTCGCGGGAGGGGGGGGGGTAATTACCCCTTTACGTATGAGTACAAATTGCCTATGAGATGCTTTTTTTTTTTCAAATTTTATGATTATTGAACAACTTTTTATTCAAGATTTTTATGAGTTTTTAAACACTTTTTTTTTCTATATTTTTATGCTTTTTTGTCCGGTCATTAATCATCAGTTATTCAGTTTTTGAGCCTTTTGGCTATTTTTTGAAACATTTTGTTCAGACGCAGACATACACGTAGGTCTACACATTTTTTCCTAACCCCATTTCTTCTTGATGCAGGGGTGTATTTAATTTGAAATCCCCGCATAAAATTGTTTTGGAATTGTAATACTTTCTCACACTACTTATATTACATACAGTATATAGATAAGAGAAAGTAAAAAGGCACGTGATTTCTGAAACTCAATTCTAAACATTTTTTTTTCTGAGACTGCCATTGTTTTCGTTCTTAGGATTTGCAATTAGAGAGAAAATAAAATTTAAATTATTCATTATTCTTATATTAATAAATCAGGAGAAAAAATTCTTTAGTTCTTCCAAATTATTTTTTCGAATAAAATATGCCTTTTACTTCTTAAATTTCATTGTATGAAAAACTCAATTCATTTCGTTTAAATAAGATTTACTTAGAAAAAAAAAACGTGTAATTCAAAGGTGTCTTTAAAAAAAAAAAAATAAAGGTGGAATTTGTTTTTATCAAAAGATTGAAAGAAAGAAAAGGATATTATGCAACTGCATATACCGTATCTCAATAGTGAGTAAAATGAATAGTTTCTAAGCAAACCTGTGTTCAAGGCTTCCGGCCTTTTTATTTATAAACAAATTAATTAGAAAATTTTTTTTAAATATTTGATAATGTTAATAATGACTCTTATCCTCCACGTAAAGCATACTTTATTATCAAAGAGAGAATCTCTTTATAAAACAAAAAGGAAAAACAAAGATTACAAGTTAGAATATATCAAATTTCTTCCCACAATATATTAGCCTGATGGCATCAAAGAAGATAAGAGAATAAACTTATAGACCTACTAGCTACGCTACGGTTGCCTTTGGCAACCGTACCTTAGTTAGGCCCTGGCGGGCGGCGTCTCGGAATATGAATGACTAATTGTTGTCCAGATAATATACCTATATGTCTTTTTCGAACTTTACTTCTTTTTATGCTTTACCCCTTTTTCGGAATTTACGTCTTTTTCGGACTTTGTTTTTATGACTACGTTTTTTCAGACTGTCTTTTTAGGAATTTAAATTATTATTTTTTGACTACGAGTTTTTCAGACTTTTGTCTTTTATTCATTCATTCATGGTAATGATAAAAATAATTAAAAAATATTTCATTTTTTTTTTTTTTTTTCAAATTTTTTTAACTAGTGGTGAATGAAATAAGAATAAAGGTTCAGATATGTCTGAGATATAGGCCTAGTGAATATGTCTCGTCCTTATCCTAAAAATTAGGGGTTGTATTCTGCGATTTAAATTTGTCTAAAACAAAAGTTCTCTAAGACTCTAAATATTGAAATAGGACAGAGGAGTTAGTAGCCAATATGCGAGCCTCTATATTTAAGAAAAACTCTCAATTGTTGTAACGTCTATTATTATCGTATTTATTATCGTATTAACGTATAGAGTTGTTATATTGAGAAAGCTCAGGGGCCCACACCTTGTGGATACGTGCTTGGCGACCACGAGCTACCCGAGCTGGGACTGGCAGCTCTTCTGTTCTTTGCATGTCAGTCCTTCTATATTTTCAACAGGCGCGACGGGCCGGCCTGTTCTATTTCTTCCCGGTCGCAAAAAAAAAAAAAACATCAATGGTATTACTGCCGACCCCGCAGCGCGGGAGTAATAATAGGCAAAGAAAGAAGAAGAAGAAGTTGTTATATTGAGTATATAAATAATGTCTTTTTGTATACTACCAGTCATTCAATACGACTGTATTCGCCTAAGTAACAGCTTGCTTTGAGTCTAAATATTGTTATTATCTCGACGGTTTTAAAATCACATTTCCCCTCATTTGCCTCAACACCAAAATATTTGCTAATATGATATGATTAGAAAAGGATGTTAGTTTATTTTTGTGAATACCTTAAAATTTTACTGTTTTCTGCTATTCTATCTACCATATAAACTTATCTATAGTATAAATGTATATAAATAAAAATGAAGAATAAAATAAAGGACGTGGGAAAGCGTGACATCGCATGGCTCAAGAGAGAGGAAACCTTTTATAATTTAGTATAAAATTAGGTGCTCTTCCCTTTCTTTCTCTTTCTCTCTTTTCTAAAGATATTTTTTTCTTTTATCAAGACCAAATATTTATGCGTTTAAGCTTTTAGAGCTTACTTGTGGATGAAAGAAGTCTTATAAACTAAAAGGAACAAAAAGGAAAAAGTTTTATTCTGAGAGATTTTAGAATGCTTAATCTAATATTGTAAAATATAATTAATTATGTAGGTATTATGTTTTAATTATATAACCGTTAGTCGATTGTTTATAAAATATTATTTGAATGTTTGTATGAAACACGGCTGTGCGTTTAATTTTAACTGTGCCCTCGGGCCTTGGTGTAGGGGTTAGTGTGCTGGTCTTCCGTACCAAGGATCGCGGATTCGCATCCCGTCTCATGCGACAAAAATTTATTTCAATTTAAATGGCTACCAATAAATAGAGACGGGGTCTAAATGGCCTCCGTTGCCGAAAAAGACCAGGGCAAAGTTTGAAATTGTGGCGAAAGGAAATCCATCCTGCTAAGTTGTAAATATAGTAAAATTAAATTTAGTATTGCAAATTTGTCAATCAGATATACTGTATATCAGTGGTTTCCAAATTTTATGTTACAACGCCGATCATAACGCCGTCATAAATCAACTATTTTTTTTGATGCTCTTTAAAAAGTACATCAGTGAAATTTTTCATGAAAATCGTTTGAAGTACACTTTACTGATGTGGAAGCATTAGTAGCTCAGCGGCATCTATGAATCACGTGGTCAAATTTGAAACTAAGGTGCTATGGGAAACTAAATATATCTCGACACAAAAAATCTGGAGGTTCCAGTACTACATTCTCTTACCGAAGGGGAAGTGAAAGTTGTGTGCTGTGCGGCAGTCACACCAGATTTTTTAATCTTAACTTTGTTTCTACTTGTACTCTCCAAATGATTTCCTAACTTCCAATGGAAAGAAAAAGTAGTTACTGCACTGATAAGACCCAAAAGGAAAGTAAATAAATTAATTTCTATCTTGTCCTCAACTTGTTCACTCATACACAAGAAAACATCAGGAAAATTATAAAATAAAAAGTTGGAGGAAACCATTATTTGTGCTCATCTATTGAAAATCACGCGATGTCAAATTTAGTATGATTGCAATTAACACTTTCTTCCTATAACTCGGTAAAGAGTCTATTCTTATAAACTAACAAAAATCGGATCAACTCAAATGGACTTAGAATTTCGCGAGCTGGCTAATAATATGAGAAAGAATATTCATTAAGAACAAACTTCTCTTTCAGAACAATGATAGAATGTTATTATAATGCTAGACATCTCTCCTTTTAATTATTTAATTGCAAGAAAAAATTTGATAAATTATTGAATAAAAAATTATTTAATTGGCCAAATGCCCATCACTAGATAGCCGGTCTTTGCGGATTTCCCGAGGATAATTTTACAATTATAGAAGAGGAAAAATACGTATAATAAAACCAAAAATTGATATAATATTATATAATCATCAATGAAATTAGATTTAAATGGAAATATAATCGACAAAATGCAGTATTCATATTTCGTTAAATGAGTCGTTCATTTCCAAAAATGTCTAGTTGACAAAATTTGAAAAGTTGAGATTTTAATTGCATGTTGTTCGCACAACTGAAATATACATTTGAAAAATAGTTTTCCAGTGAAAAAAAATTTAAAAATCCTATTTAAAACAAATGAAAATCGAGTACAATTTCAAACCGGGCCTAGTTGCATTTCATTCTATTTCCAAAACTATTTTTGTAAACTGTTCCAAAACTACTTGCTTGCTAATATCTAAGATGGCGACTTTCATGAAGTCATTTCCAAAACTTGCTAATTGCAATGAATAATATCCCTACCAAAATTCCACAAAATTGTATATTTTGGTAAACTGGAGGCCATTTTTATAGTACAGACCTATCTTTCTAGACTTTTTAATAATGATTATTGTTGCCAGTAGCAGATGCTTGGATCAAGTTATTTTTTTATTTTACGAATGAGTCTTAGCATCTAAGAAAAGGAGCTGAAATTAATTAATTATTCATTTAATAAATTAATTTCGATTTGGCTCTGTTCTTATGGGAGATCTCTGTAATTAAGTCAAAGAGAGTTGAGAGAAGCATTTAACCTTGGATGGGTGACTTGGGAAAATTGCGAAGGATAATTATACTAATTTATTTTAATTAATTATAATAATATTATTGAATGTTGAACCTGGAACTTTATGTGTGTCTAGAAGTTTTAAAAAATATTACAATTAAATAAATAAGTTTTTAGTAAATAACTCTGACCCTTGGAATAATTAAGAGATAAAGCTTATTTTTACTGGCTCAAGATTTTAGAAATGGAGATGAATCAGTCAAAGGGTTATCATTATATTATCTGACCTCTATATTGAAAGAAAAAGGTGCAGAAATATTTTTTTAAAAATGTCAAAATCATTTGTTACAAATCTAGATTAGATTTAACAAATGTGTGGGTTTGTATGTTAGCGGGCCAAACGCCACATTAAAAAATCTGGTGTGACTGATCGCACAGCACACGACTTTCTCTTACCATCGGTAATCGAAAGTTGTGTTCTGTGCTTTTCACACCAGATTTTTTGTGTCGGCATGTATTTAGTTCCCGACAGTAAGGTAGCCTACATTCGAATTTCAAGATGTAAAATTTATAAGTATGGGAAAATATTTATATTTTGTTACCATGGCAACCATTTCTCCTATCTTTTTCTATGGAGTACAAGAGTAAAGTGGTCTTCAGAATATTTCAATGACAAAATGAGAATATTCATTTTAAAGAGCATGTAAAAAATAATTAATTTTTGAATTTTAATCAAAATCATTGGAGCGAATTTTAAGGAAATCGAAAAAAACTGAAAAACTACATCAGTAAAGTACTAGTACTTTTTGGCCGATTTTGATTAAAAGCTTATTTTCACGCTCCGAGGGGGTGTTTAACTTAAATATAAAATTTCAACCTCCTAGCTCTTTCCGTTCTTGAGATATTTTGTTCACAGACACACACACACAGACACAGAGACAGACAGACCATGTCGCGAAAACCACTTTTTTGGATTCAGGGGACCTCAAAACGTGAAGATCCATCAAAATCTCGACATCGAATTTTTGACATGAATCCAATACTTTCTCTCTAAATATATTAACATATATAGAGGTAAGAGAAAGTAAAAATAAATAAAAATAAAAGGATCTAGGGGTTCGAAACCTTAATCATAATATAATATATAAATATAGACTACTGTATCTCATGTTTAATACACCTTCAAAGTATTTTCAAATGAAGATCTTTAATTAAGTGTTAATTGTGAGAAGCAATTAGTCTTCCTTTGGCCTTGCCACCGTTGAACTTCCCTTGCCTTGAACATCTATGTCAGAAAGTATGTTGATTGACTCGTAGAAATATAAATTTAGAAATGGAAAAAAATGTCAAGCTTCTATTCATTTGATGTTCGATCGAATTATTTGATATAAATAGCTGAGGGTGGGTAATTTTAGTTTGATTAAATATAAGAGAGGGTTATTTTCAAATTTTTAAATATCATCGGCTAGACTAGAACTGCGGGGTTAAATTCTTTTGAATAAATTATTAAACGTAATAATTTTGCCTCTCGGGATCTATTATCATTTATTCACAATATAAACCTATATTTAGGGTTAATCGGTCATTTTTAATAATTTTTTTGTAATTTAAGGGACAAAATCTTCCCCCACATCCCTCCCTTGTAACCAAATTTTCAAAATTTATTTCAAGTATTGGCATACTTAATAAACAAATATTAGAAAATCTAATCATTTTCTAACTAAAACATTTAGTGAAATCTCGAGAGTGAATCTTTAATTAAAATACGTATAATAATAATACAAATAAAACATTCACTTTTAAAAGTTAAAAATGAGAGTAATTTTATTTTATTTTTTTCGTCATTGAAGAGATCCATTTTCATGTTGTACTTTCGAATATAAACTATCAAATACGTTTAAAGAGAGAGAGAAGCATCCAAGATCTATTTTAATCCTACCTTCTATCAACTTTTTCATAATCACCTCCAAGGTTAAGAGAATTAAAATTTCTAAATATCATTTTACATAATTATAAAAATGTTAATTGAAAAAAATTATTTTTTTGTTATTTTTAAAGCATACTTTCTAAAACAGGATAGAAATTATTAATCACCAAAGTTTTTTACTTTCTCTTACCTCTATATATGTTAATATATATGCGAAGATAAGTTTTCTCGGGTTGAGTCGCGTGTGATGTTGAGATCACCTAAATGAGTCAACCTGAATTAAACACAGACACGATCACACACACACACACACACCCAATCTAAATCTCAGAAACAAACCCAATCTCCTAACACATCCACTAACCAAACCAACAACACATCGACTTGGGGAGGCAGACTGAGGCCCCGTAGTCAACCTAAGCCGAACACAAAACGCAATTACACACACTCAACCTTCCTCCTGCAAAAGAGTTTTTGCAACATGCTCTGTTTGTGTGTCTGTATGTGATGTATATGTCTGTGTGTCTGTGTTCAATTTTAAGCATGAAGGAATTAAGCTTTGAGGGTGAAATTTTATATTTAAATTACACGCCCCTTCGGGAGCGGGAAAATAAACTTTTAATCAAAATAGGCCAAAAAGTAGTATTAGTACTTTACTGATGTATTTTTTCATTATTTTTCGATTTTCTCAAAATTCGCTCTTGCGATTTTGATTAAAATCAATTAATTTTTAGAAGCTCTTTCAAATATATATTTTCATTTTGTCCTCAAAATTGTTTGAAGCACACTTTACTCTTGTGGTTCATAGGAAATATAGGAGAAATGGTTGCCATGGTAACAAAATATAAATGTTTTCCCATACTTATAAATTTTACATCTTGAATTCTAATATATCGGCGGAAACTAGATATATGTCGACACGAAAAATCTGGTGTGACTAGCACAGACATAACTTTCGATTACCGAAGGTAAGAGAAAGATGTGTGCTGTGCGACAGTCACACTAGATTTTTACTTTCTCTTACCTATATATGTAGGTGTTGCAATCATGTCAAAAAATCGATGCCGAGATTTTGATGGAAATCGACGTTTTGATGTCCCCTGAGTCCAAACAAGTGGTAGGCCTATGTGTGTCTGTCAGTCAGACAGACTTGTCTGTGTGTTACGATTTTAAGCATGAAGGAAATGAGCTTAGCTACACGGTTGAAATTTTATATTTATGTTAAGAAACATCCGGGACAGTTAAAATAAGCTTTTGAACAAAATCGGCCATAAAGAACTAGTACTTTACTGATGTACTTTTTCAGTTTTATTAGATTAAAAAAAAAAAAAAACGATTTTGATTAAAATTCATAAATCAAATTTTTTTAGATTCTCTTTAAAAAGTATATCAGTAAATTTTTTTTTTTTTTTGAAAATTATTTGAAGTACACTTTCCTAATGTAGTATTTCAGATTTTCCAAATTCATTTTTCGGCTTTTCTTTCCATAGATACAATGTTAAATCCCTATGGAGATTTACATGACATGTTAATTTCGATTCAAAAGAGAAGGAGGAGATTAGGAGTCGGTATAGACTTTAACTTTAAATTTTGAAGGGTGATTGATTTTGGTCGAGCTCCGAAGCTGTATATTAATACCGCCCACTCATGGGCGTCCGCAGGATTTTTTCAGGGGAGGGGGGGGGGAAGTCACTTCCAGATAAGTTAAAAAAAACGTTCTTTGATATTAATGATGTTATACATCTCTTAGTATTTAAAGCTTTCTCACCGCGGCAAGATTGATGTATACTGAGAAAGGTTTTTTTGTATTTTTTTTTTGTTTTTATACATTTTTTTGTATCATTTTAATTTTCCAAGGGGGCAAGTGCCCCCCCCCCTGCGGACGCCCATGCGCCCACTCCTAATTAAATGATAGATTGTACAATTTGAATTGTTATCAAATTAATAGCCAATGAACATCTTCTTCATTAAATTCAAAAAAATGAAAACGAGATTAATTTAAATATTTACAATTGAACCTGTTAAAATCGATAAATTTTAATAAAAATTCCATTCGGTAATTAAAAATTAAAAGAAATTTGAAATTGAATGAACATGCGAATTAATATAGAGGATGCAAATGAGAGAGAGATTGAATTATCGAAATGGTGACCGAGTGTTAGGATGGATGTCATTGGACTCATCAAACGAGAACCTTTGTTCAGTGGACTCGAACTGTTTGTTTGTTATCAATCCTAAGCATTAAAATATTGTCTTAACTCACAGATAAACTGTGAGTCAATTTTTAAAAGTGTTATTAGGTATGCGGTCTGACTTAACAAATCATTACAGTAAACCAAAGAAAAATTTATTATAATGGAGAAATCCATTATAATCAGATCACAGCCACAACCTCAAAAAGAAAAGTTTATTATTTACTTTATTTAGTTTTAAAAATTTAATTAATTTAATTTGAAAATAAAGATAGAGCACTCCAGTACTAAAGATGTCTCTTCCAGTATGTTTTACTCACAAAAAGCTTTACAGGTTTAAATATTTCATTAATTTTTCTTTAGTTATTTATTTTCTTTCCCTTTTATCTTTTTTTCTCTTGTTATTCAGGTGCTAGTTTTTCTTCTCTTCTTTGTCGTAACGTGCTTCTTCCTTCTACTTAAAATTTAAACATTTGTCTTCAGTAATGTTCTCTGATTAAAAGTGTTGGTTATTAAATTTCAAAAATTTGTATAGCTGTGTTGAATAATATTGGTAGAATTATGTTAGCTGGCTGGCACTTCTCTTTATTTTTTACCAATCTTGGTTATTAAAGTTCCTGTAAAAAAATCTCAATGGGAAGAGCATTACCCCTCCATTAACTCGGTGATTCCTCCTATTTCTCCCACGTGTTTATTTAATTTCAGAATTCCGGCCTTGTCCGAATTCTTCACCATTCTCTCTTTTCTCTCCGCTAATTCTATCAAAGAAGGCTATTTATTTCGTGAGACATCTAGGGCTAGGGTTTATTTATGAGAAACATCATCCACGCCCTGCGGGTTCGACGTGAACACACCCTTTTTCATATCAAACTATAAAAGGCCTAATCTTAGAAAATCTAAAAAATCAATATACAGTAGTATATTAATTAATTAATGTATTGATAAAATATACATTATATTCCTATATAATAAATGACAACAAGTTACAATTAAGTTATAGCGAAATTGTTGAACTAAAAAATTATTTTCAAAAAAAAAACCTGAAATGATATAAGATTTTTGGTGTTTTTTCTGAATTTTCTGAATGGTAAATTGATATGAATTTTGTATAAGAAATTTTATTCTTCTGGGGGAGGGGGTGGACCTATGTTGTGACATAATATTTGTAGGGGGGTTTGTTTGTATGGGACCTACTCTGACTGGGAGGAGGGGGGACTAGAAAATAGTCAAAAAAGGCGTTACGTAATATGTGAACGACCCCTATAATGTTTCAATCAACAATCTGATCTAGGAAAGTTTAGAAAATATTTAATTTTCTATTTTTACTTTCTCCTACCTCTATTTCTTAATATATAGAGAGAAAGTATTGGATTCATGTCAAAAATCCGATGTCGAGATTTTGATGGATATACACGTTTTGAGGTCCCCTGAATCCAAAAAGTGGTTTTCTCAACATGGTCTGTCTGTCTGTCAATGTGTGTGTCTGTGAACAAAATATCTCAAGAACAAAAAGAGTTTGTGAGATTCAAATTTTATATTAAAGTTAGGCACCCCCCTCGGACGTGATACGAAGCTTTTGAACAAAATCTGCCAAAAAGTACTAGTACTTTACTGATGTACTTTTTCAGTTTTTTTCGATTTTCTCAAAATTCGCTCCAACGATTTTAATTAAAATCAAAAATCAATTATTTTTTACATGCTCTTTCAAATGTATATTCTCATTTTGCCATTGAAATCTTCTGAAGACCACTTTACACTTGTACTTCATAGGAAAGATAGGAGAAATGGTTGCCATGGTAAAAGAATATAAATATTTCCTATACTTATAAATTTTACATCTCTCGAATGTACCGTACTGTCGGAAACTAAATGAATGCCGACACAAAAAATCTGGTGTGACAAGCACAGAACCTTACCTTCGGTAATCGAAAGTTGTGTGCTGTGCGACCAGTCACATCAGAATTTTTTATTTAGTTTCTGAAAATCGGGAACTCGCCTCGGTGCTGTGTCCGTGGGATGAAAGAAAAAAAAATTAAAATATCGATTTGTTTTTTGCATGATTACATTGAATTTATTCTGCATATGTTTTTATAATATAAACAGTCAGGTGTTGTGATTTTTTTCATTCCATTGGTTATTATTGTATCAATATTAAAAGGACAGCTGTTTATTAGAATTTGATTCTAAAATCTAATTAAAAAAATATAAAAATTATTAAATCACAGCTTCAAATGGTGCAGTACCAAAGTTGAAATTAAAGCCAGCCCATGCGTTTTCTGCAAGTGATTAATTCATTATTTTTATATAGGCCTAAAAGGAGATGGAAATCTTTATTAAAATTTTTTTGGATGTGAATCACCAGTTTCTATTCAAGATTTTTCATATTAAAAAAAAAAATAATGAATTAATCGCATGCAGAAAACGCATGGGTGTGCGTTTTAGTTTTGTCACTTACTGTACAAAAGTGTGAATAAATTATTTTTTAGTCTTAGGGATGTGAGATTATTTATACAAATCTTAAAGTTATTTTAGGCCTGAGTCTTGAATGGGGGACGACTTAAAAATCATAGGACTTTTATTGAAATTGTTACCCGCCTGCGAGCGGGCTTTTTCCCATACTTTTTCAAAATTTTCTGAAATTTGTTGGAACTATCGACTGTCAATTTCTCATTATTTTTCCTACTTATTTAAAAAAATAATGATATGCTTTTTTTTGTCTCTCTTCTCGTCAATTATCGATTATTGATATTTTGGTAATTTAGGTGAATAAATTGATATTTAAATATTTTCCGTTTCTTTTTCAGAAGGAAAATTTTTCTTCTGTATGCCCTATATAAGATAACTCGAGAAATAAAATTTGAAAACCATGGGAATTTATAATGTGTGGCAATGAGAAACTGAAAAAAAAATTTATACTGGTAATTTTTTCAATATTTTGAATTTTTGATAAAATACTAAATAAAAATTTCTTGCTACACGCCAAAGGCGTGTGGCGTGGCTGGTTTTATAAATTATAAAAAGTTAAGTTCATAACGGTTCAATATCGACATAAAGATGGTATTTATGAATAAAATTGTAAAGGTTTCTTGAATTTCTAACGAGAAATATTTTATCTTATACAAAAATATATTGTAATTATTATAATATTCATACAACACAACTCTCGGTTACCGAAGCACACCATATTTTGTTACCATGACATCCATTTCTTCTATCTTTCCTATGAAGTACAAGAGTAGTGTGCTTTAAAAGATTTCAATGACAAAATGAGAATATCCATTTTAAAGAACATCTTAAAAAAATAATTGATTTTTGAATTTTTATCAAAATCATTGGAGCGAATTTTGAGAAAATCGAAAAAAAAAAAAAAAAAAAAAACTGAAAACTACATCAGTAAAGTACTAGTACTTTTTGGCCGATTTTGATTAAAAGCTTATTTTCATGCTTCAAGGGGGTGTTTATCTTAAATATAAAATTTCAGCCTCAAAGCTCAATCCCTTCATGCTTTAAATTGAGCACACACAGACCATGTTGCGAAAACCACTTTTTTGGATTCAGGGGACCTCAAAACGTGAAGATCCATCAAAATCTCGAAATCGAATTTTTGACATGAAACCAATACTTTCTCTCTATATGTATTAACATATACATAGGGAGGTAAGAGAAAGTAAAAATCAATTTTAGATTAAAGGTCATTTGCCCAGGAAATCTGGATTTGTTGACCTACCCTGATCTAACAGTGTTGCTCCTACAGAAAAGCGCCATGTGTAGGTGAACCCGTTATGAAATGAATATTTGCAATCTTCGCATAAAAAATTTGAGTGGGTTTCGGGGAGTCATTTACAATTTTCTATTTATTATAAGCATTAAACTTTACGAATTGCACTACTAGTTTTCGGGGGACAGCCCTATACTTATTTCCACCCCTTTTCGTTAATCTTTTAATCCATTAATTAAATTTGGAGGGATGAAAACGAATATTTTATCCTTAATATTTCTTCAGAAGGTTAAGAGTGGTGAAAAGTTCAAAAACATGAGCATTTGGTTTCAAGGGGAAATGTGGGGGGGGGGGGGGGGTATTTTTGGGCGGTTCTTTACAAATTTAAAATTATATATACACATTCTTTTATGTCCTTCAATATTTGCGAATTTGACCAACTGTGCAGCGTGGAGCTGTGATTATTCTTACATCTTCTTGCGATGAAATCCTCCCCCTCATCCCCCCTTTGGATTCAAATGTTCGTGTTTTTGAACTTCTCACTTCTTTAGACCTTCTGAAGAAATATTAAGGCTAAAATATTCCTTTTCATCCCTCCAAATTTAATTCATGGCCCTAAGATTAACGAAACGGGGTGGAAATAAGTAGGGGGCTCTCCCCCGAAAACGGTACGTGGTGGGGGAAAACGGAGGTCATATTTGAATTCTTTTTACTTAAGAATCTGTAGGAATTATCTCGGGGCTCGAAAAAAATTTCATTTTGTCGAGTAGTGTTATTTAATACTAAAGATTATGTGATTGAAACAGACATGATTATTTTTACTTCTGTACACTTCCAAGGGTGGGGGAGGATGGTATTCTTCCAGAAGGGGGATGGATTGTAGTATCTCTCTCTTTAGTTCCTATACTTTCAAAGATTTAGTCAAGTGGCACAAAGGACTGGTATGGTATGCCTAAGATAAAGGGGCATTATCCTGAATTTTTAAACTTTTTTACTTTCTCTTGCCTCTATATATGTTAATATATAGAGAGAGAAAGTATTGGATTCATGTCAAAAATTGGATGTCGAGATTTTGATGGATCTTCACGTTTTGAGGTCCCCTGAATTCAAAAAAGTGGTTTTCGCGACATGGTCTGTCTGTCTGTCTGTGTGTCTGTGAACAAAATATCTCAAGAACGAAAAGAGCTAGGAAGTTGAAATTTTACATTTAAGTTAGGCACCCCCTGGGACGTGACACGAAGCTTTTGAACAAAATCGACCAAAGAGTACTAGTACTTTACTGATGCACTTTTTCAGTTTTTTTTAGATTTTCTCTAAATTCGCTCCAACGATTTTTTTTTTAAATTCAAAAATCAATTATTTTTTAGATTCTCTTTAAAATGTATATTCTCATTTTGTCATTGAAATCTTCTGAAGACCACTTTACTCTTGTACTCCATAGAAAAGATAGGAGAAATGGTTGCCATGGTAACAAAATATAAATATTTTCACATATAAATTTTACATCTTGAAAATCCAATGTACCCTACTGTCGGAAACTAATTACATGTCGACACAATATTTTCTCCATATTAATAATAAGGGAAGAGCAAATCTTCGGGTTCTGATTTTTGGAGAAAATTTTTCGGCCGGTGAAATTTAGAAGGGCCTACTCAAAAAATTGTTAAACCTTTTTTTTGAGTCCTAGGATTTTAATAATTTTTTTCTTAAATTTATTTGATTGTGGTGTAATCGTTAAAAAAAAATCAGTTCTTTTTTTCCATAGCCCTTCAAATATCTAGGACTGGGCAAAATACTTATAATTATTTGTAATATTTACAATATACTTTCAGGCCTATTTAATGTTTTAATTGAAATTCAAAATAGTACGTGTTAGTTTTAAATAATAAATACTTTTTTAAGTGGAGGAGAGAGAGAGGGGGAAAAATATCAACTCAAATTAAGTATACCATTCACAAACTTTTCATTATTGTTTAGTATTTCAAATACAATTTACAATAAGCCCTCGGGGCTTGGTGTAGAGCTTAGCGTGCTAACCTAGTATACCAAACGTCGCGGGTTCGGACCCCAGGCAGTCCGATGATTTTATTTAAGCCATTTGGATACCAAATGGCTTAAATAAGAATGCCTGAACCCAATATAGATAAATTAATAAATAACGGTTATCGTCAAAGTCTTATATGGCCTAAGTTGCCGAAAAGACTGTGTGAATGTGAGTGTGAATGAGAAAAAAGTGTGAATGTTAAAAAAAAAAAAAAATTTACAATAAGTATTTGAAATACAAAATATAATTTCAAATGGAGTATTTGAGATAGTGCCAAGCTATGCTTAAATCATATAAAAAAAATATTTATATTTAATTTCTTTACTAATTAATTTGCCATCTATTAAAAACTTTTGCGAAATGTCATCTGACTAATTTAAAATCCACATGTGATATTTAGATTAAATTATGTTTTTTTTTTTTTTTTTTTTTTTTTTTAATGGCATGGTAAGAAAAAAAATCAGGAGCAGCTCTAGGCTAATAGAAAGCTTTTTAAATGGGACCAAAATTCTCTAGATAATTTCACACACATTTATAAAACTATTTTCTTAACTTTGATAATAAATATTGGTAATATAAAAGTTTGAAAATTGGGGTCGCGCCTCCCCTTAGAATAGTCCGGGGCTTCCTAGGGAGGCGCGCCTCACAATTTGGAAAACGCTGCTTTAATCCATTGATATGAATATATTTTTTGGAGGTAAAACACAGTCGACCTAATAAATATGAAACACTAGTAATAAAATAAAAAAGATTATTCTTTTACTCTTACGAATGAATGAAAACCCATAATATAAAGGATTTTTTTACCTCCACGAAAGTGTCTATTTAAGCCATGTTCTAAGTCTTCCGTAATGCAATTAAAACATGAGCAGTGAATTATCTGTAAGAATTATTAACAATTAAATTAAAGGAATCGAAGCGAAAATTACTTTTCTAATAAAATTGATATGGCTTGGCATTTAAAATAATTATAGAAAATTAAAAACAGTAGTGAGACAATTAGATTAAAAGCAGAAATGTGTTTGGTACACGAGAAAGAAAAAATGAGATCTTTCTTTATTTAATTTTATTTTTATTAGGAATGAAAGGGTGGAATGATAAAAAAAAAGGATCAACTGGGCTAGAGCTAATAAAAATTCATTGATCTTTGAGTGGGAAAATGTATTTTTATTGAAGAAAGGGAGAAAAAAAAAATCTTAATTTAAATAAATATTCATTTAAAGATTAGATTCTTTTTAATAATTGATTTGTAAATTCAAGATTCATTTTTTTTTACTTTCTCAGACAGACAGAGAGACAATGTCGCGAAAACCTCTTTTTTGGACTCAGGGGACCTTGTATATCCATTAAAATCTCGACATCGAATTTTTGACATGAATCCAATACTTTCTCTCCCTATATATATTACATATATACATCGGTAAGAGAAAGTAAAATTCATTCAATATTTTATTTTTTATTTTTTTAAACACTCACACTTTTTTCCCATTCACACACACATTCACATGTGTGAATCACAGCCTTTTCGGTAACTCAGGCCATATAAGACTTTTACGATAACCGTTATCATCCATTTGGTATCCAAATGGCTTAAATAAAATCATCCGACTGCCTGGGGTCCGAACCCGCGACTTGGTTTCGAGGTTAGCACGCTAACCCCTACACCAAGCCCCGAGGGCTCAATATTTTATGTATTGTATATATATCTATTATTTTGAGTTGAATTTATCAGACAATTCCTTTTTACTTTTTTATAATACTATAATACTATAAACCTACTATAAAGGTTGTTTTGTAATGCGAGGAGATAATTCAGAGGGTGGCTATATTGGTCAAAAAATAAAAAAATGTTTCTGTTTTCGAATACGCTTCTTTCACCAAATATTAGCAATTTTGTTTTGTTTATTTTTATCCTAAATTTTTATTTCAGCTACTGTATTTAGCTGATTTTTTCCCCAAAATAGGATTTTATAATACTGAGTTCCGAGCAAAGTTTAAACTCAATGGGCAAACCCGGTCAAGAGATATAACTTATTTTAAAAAAAATGGCGGATATCTGGTGAAAGAAGCGATTCCAGACATATGTTAATAGGAACTTTTTTAATTGTTTTGACCAAAATAACCACCCTCTGAGTTATCTCCGCACGTGACAAAAACATTGTATATTTTAAAATAAAAGAATTTAGGTTAAAATGGAATATTTATTTTCAAAGTCAAGACTGTCATCCATTCTCTTTTTATCCGTATGTCGTGCCTCTTTCATCCGCACAGGCTTCAATCTTCTCGCTCTTTCCCTCTCTTATTCACATCTTCCTCGCCTTCTTCCACATAGTTAGCATTCTTTTGTTAGTCATTTAAGCCATTTCCTTCAATTACTAGATCTAAGTGTTAATTATATATTAAAAATCTGGTGTGACTGTCGCACAGCACAAATCTTTCTCTTACCTTCGGTAATGGAAAGTTGCGTTCACACCAGATTTTTTGTGTCGAGATATGATTAGTTTTCGGCAGTATGGTACATTCGAATCTCAAGATGTAAAATTTATAAGTATGGGAAAAACAATTCATTTATATACGATACAAGTAATCAGGCACATTTATTTTCATTAAATGGTATACAAATGATTTAAATAAATTACCATCGGACAGCCTCAGATCCGAACCCACACCCTTTGGCTTTTGGGACTTTTTAGGTAATCATTAGTTACACTATCAAAATCTCTGACCCGCCGCAGTGTGGGGACATTTTAGTATCATTAATGGAAATGTGTTCGGCGTCTAGGATCATATAAGCGCTAAACAATCTAGTATATATATATTATATATATATATATTACCAATGTTCGTCCCTCCGTCTAACGGTGTGTCTCTACCCTCTAGATATACATAACCAGTTGAAACAAAAAAGGTCTTTCTAACGATTATCTGAAAGGAAAGGTAGGGTCTGCCGCAGGGGTGCTCGGGCAGGGGATTAAGAAAAAATGAGAGACGGTCGCATGCGGGCCCGATCCAAACATATCTGTCATCATAGTGAACTTAAGTCTAAGTTTCATTTTTAATTAATCACAAAATTGTTAATGGAACTCGAAATTCAGTATCATTTCAAAAGCTACTTAATGATTTTCAAAGCATATATAAGATACTTTTAAAGTATTTTCAATATTTTGATTACATTCAAAAAATAAAGTTACATCCCAGTATGAGTAATTAATTCTGATCAGGAAAGTGATTTTATAATCATGCAAACATTACAAGCTTAATTTTAACTGAATTCAATGATATACCGAACGTTATTGTAGAATAATCGGGAATCTTTTGTCTTGGAAGAAACATTTATTATTCAGTGTAGTTACAGTAGATATTTGAAGATTATTTATAATTTAGATTATTATTATATTTAGAGATGGTGGTGGGACTTACCTAGTGAAGAATCCTGAAATTCCTCGACGAGTATTTCTTTCGGGTAGCGGTTTCTTTTCTAAAGTCACTTCCACATCAAGATCGCCGTCCACATTGACAGGTGATGAAGCGTCACTTAAACTTGACACCATTGACGAGAATGAGGAACTTCCATCACTAGTTTTCGGCCGTGATTCCTCTTCGGCAATCACATGTAATGAAGGTGACGGTGGTGGTTTAACCACATGTAATTGTCGAGTCACCGGACTGTAAGCGAGTTGCATTTTCTCCAAAAGAGTGTCCAAAGGCACCCCGATGATTTGTGTCGTCGTCTCCTCTTGGGTAACATCTTCATTATTGTTAGTGATTGTGTTGTTATTTACTCCACGTTCAGGCCAGGTTCGGAACCAAGCATCTGGATGGTTGTTGTCCTCCGTCGGAACGGTTGTGGCATTTTGACAGTTGGCGTTGTTGACAAAACAACTCGGTAAACTCTGACTTCGATTCGGTGAAGCAACAGCTAACGTTTTCGGTGTATAATCATAATGTCCTGGATGGCCCATGTTGACGGTCAATGGGACATGGTTAAGCGACGGGGACAAGTGACCCTGATTGGAATTGACGTGAATCGAGGAAGGCATATGTTGATGCTGAGCATTGCTAAGCATTGGCAACATACCACGTTCACGTCGGGAATGCGGGCATCGGGAATATGCTCGACGCCATCCTCACTCCAACCAATTAAACACATTGTCACTAATAAGGGCCATGTTCGTGTTTCTTGTGCTTCTCATATTGCTTGAATCTGCTTGACAAACTGGGCGAGTCGCCAGACGGACTGCCGCGGAGTCAAAGACACTAGACTTTGGTTGATGCTGCCAACGAAATCACACTAAAAGTCCCTAAATTTGTTTCATGCTCCCTTGGACTTTAAATTTTTTTAAGATATTTTCCTATTTATTTCAATTGGTTGGTATTTAATTCATTTGAAATAAATTTTCATTTAGACTCCATGCCTATTTATTTCAAATGATTGGAAGCCAATTCAAATGAAATTAATTTTTCTCGCTTGGGTCGGGAAACGAACCCGGGACCCTTGGTACGGAAAGCTAATGTTTTCTCTCTGAGCCAAAGGTTACGGAATGAGACTACCTTGTCTACCTATTTAAGATTTATATTTTCTCTGCATTAGATTAGTAGCCTATTAGTAGTTATAGTCCAGTCAGTATCAATTATTTGCCTGCGCTAAATTGGGGAAGACAAAAACCTCAAAAACTTTGAAGTTTTTTCAGTTTCTCGCATATATCTCGTAAACTAAGCTTATTTTGTGCCCCTAATACAAAGTTATAGAAAGGGGGCATTTGCCCTCCCCCACCTCCCCCAAGGCTTTGGAAGACAATAGTAAATTCTGAGCTTAGCCCCTTCAAACATACAAACTCACACTTTCTCTTATTTTAATAAATAAAAATTATTTCCTTCATTTAATTGTGAAGATATATTATATTCAAGTAATAAAATGAATTAAGATTTATATTTTATTTTCAATTTATAAAAATTATATGAAGGAGTGTATTTCAACAAGTAATTGAACTAACTTTTTTTTTTTGAGAACGCGCTTCTTCCTTTTAACTCCTTTTTTCTCACCTCTGCATTTCATTACAACAGGGAATAGAGCCCTGCACGTGCCGATTTTTTTTGGTCCGTACCGGCTGTACCCGTATTTTTTTTTACTTCCCGCCCTTACCCGCCCGAAGTTTAGTGAATGAATGAATGTCTAGAAATTTTTAAATAAATTTATACATTTTTAATAAGAAACCTACACTTTTTCATGATCTCAGATGTCGGAAAAAAGAAATATTTTAAATTTTTTTTTTTATAGGTCCATGCCCGCCCGATTTCATTTGCATGTCCGTCCGCCTGAACCCGTTTATTTAGACTTGCTACCCGCCGGTAATTTTTTTATGGTCTCCAAAACCCGCACAGCCCGGCCCGCGGGTCTAGCAGAGAATAAACTTTAATCTCTATATTAATTAAAATCTCTATACAGATTAACCATACATTTCCTTCTCGCACTATATCCCGACCTTCTCACCTCTTTTTCCCGAAAGAGGGGGGGAAGAATTTTTGTTTAGATTTAATTCGTTTCCCGGCATCGCAGGCCATTTAAACCCCGTCCCTATTTATTTCAATTGATTGGTATCCAATTCAAACTAGCTCAGGGGCCCACATCTTGTGGGTACGTGGATGGCGACCACGAGCTGCCCTAGCTAGGACTGGCAGCACTTCTTATCTTTGCTTGTCAGTCTCTTTCCTTCTCTTTTCAACAGGCGTGCGACGGGCCTTCCCTGTCGCAAAAACCCCTCTCCTTCCCTGCACTGCGGGATTAAGGCAAAGAAAGAAGATAATCATAATCGTATTTCTATTATAAAATTCGCACCGAAAAAGTTTGGAAACCCCTGATTTAGAGAAATATTTTGGTCAGGTTTCACTGTCCTTAAATAAAATTTCATCTGATGGATACAATTTAAAGATAGAAGTTTTTTTAATCCTAAAAAAAAGTCAATTTTTTTCAGATTTCTTATTATTTTACTAATAATGAACATTTTCAGTACAAGAGATATTGATTCACAAATTATTTACAGATATAATAAACATATCCCATTATAATATATTTATTTATTGATGATTTAAACACCATACTGAAGACTAGACGAGGGAATTGAAAACATCAAGTGGTGAAAATATTTACAAATTAATTTACCGACATAGAATTGATGGCTCCTTAGCGAAAAAACGCATGAAAGTTAAAGGCACTTAATGCTCTGTCCAAAAATGTGACAGAACACACAGACAGACACTTTAGGGTGGTCCTTATTTTTCAAGTTGCATTTTTTTAATGCTCAAGTTGTTTATATAAAAAAAAATAATAATCCCTGCAAAATGGGAAAATATTCGTTGAAAAAGGACGTAAAAATCAACTTAATTGACAAGTTGAAACTATAATCGAACTGAAAAATCTAATTGACAAAAAATAATGAAATGAAAAAGAAATATGAACAGATTTATGCTGAGGAACTTTGACAGATGATACAATTTAATCTTTCTCTCTTTAGAATTAGAATTCAAGGCGCATGTCTTTATTCTATCTCGTTAATATTTAGATCCCTAGCACAAGAGGCGGATAGATACTCTACCACTGTACTATGGCCCAAATCTACTTTTATTCAAATGAGAAATTAATTTAGTGCCGACGAAAACAAAAGGAATCCTTAGTTTTAAGAAAATTTTGAAAATTCTCAAAGTTCCTGTTTTACAAATGAGTTCCAATTTTGCAGGCATTATTTTTTAATGAAATGGAAAAGATTTTTTTGAAAAAAACTTTTGACCTCTATAAATAAGGACAACCCTACAGACACATACAAGAGATTATATAAAATTCTGCTAGAGAAAGATTATTTACCTATTAATTACATAATTATAATTTGTAAATAATCTTTCTGAAAGCAGAATTAATCAATTCCCTGTCTATTTGAACTTTTTTTTTTAATTACACAACATTCAAATTACATTCTTATTTTGAGGAAATGATTAATACAGATACACTGAGCGTCAAAAAAAAAAAAAAAAAAAAAAAAGTACAATTTGTTTCCTTTTCAGAAGACCTGTTCCAATCTACCTTAATGATAGCGTAATTTATTAATCTGAAATGGAAGATAAAAAACATTTTTAAGTAAATTTAACAAATACAAAACATTTTTAACCAAATTATTAAAATAAAGAAAAATAAGTCGATTTTCAATTTGTGGGACAAATCAACATAATTGAATTTCTGATATGTTTAAATTAATTTGAGTAAATAATTCAACAAATAATAATATCAAGATTCCTGATTTTTAATTATAATTGATAGATTTTTTCCAAGGTGAACAAAATATTTTGAAAATTTGAAAGAATTTCAATTTCGCCTGAAAGTTTTGTGCACACAGGGGCAGATTAAAGGGGGGGGGGGGGGGCGATTCCCCCCCCCCTCCCCGAGAAGAAATTCAAACAGTAATAAAAATTAATCTAAAGAAATTATGATTTCCGCTCTTTAATTTCAATTGAATTTGTTACCAATCAATTTAAATAAATAGGAAAGGGGTCTAAATGACCATAGTCGACCATGTCGACAAAGTCCTTAATAAAAAAAATAAAAAAAAACCGCCCCCGACAAAATTGAATTAATCCGCCACTGTGGGCACATGGATAATGGGGAAGGAGATAGAGATATTAAACAAGTTTTTAGCTGAGTAAAACTAAATGTATCTTCTAATGAATAAATTCACTCTCTGTTAATAAATTACAGTAACATTAAGATAGATTAGAATATGACTTCTTAAGAAACAAAGTGTATTTTGATGCGCAGTGTATATAAAAAATCTAAATTTCCTTATAGATAATACATATTTATGTTTGCTAATTATAATTTTCTAACAGGGAAGCTCCATTGAGTTTTAATATCCTAATTTTATATAAAAAAAAAAGTGTTCAAAATTTTTGACATTATCTTGGTATATGGTATGTAATATAGGTATAAACTAGATATTTAGGAAATAAAAATTTCGATGTTTATCAAAAGTTTCTTATTCAAAATTTATTCATCACGTGGCTGTCTATTGTTATCATTGTTGTTGGATGTTTAATAAAAAAAATAGAGATGGGAAAAATCCCTAAAAAATGTGTCCTTAGGCTGAACGCACTCCAATTGAGAAAAAACGTTTTTGACTAATCGTGCCTAAAACTGTTTTTACAAAGCTTTGCACAACGCACACCGAAGAGGCAAAACACAATTGGACATGATTCGACATCATTGAGCAAAATGTTTTGCTCATTTGATGCATTCAGCCTCAAGGGAATTTGAATATCGAATCACTTGAATTCTTGATCGTTTTTATTTTGATTAGACACTTGTTCTTAAAGCTCATTAATTGAAATGTGCCTGATCTTATCGAGATTGATTGTAATTAGAAGGATAATTCGAGATTTTCAAGATATATACAAAAATTCATCCCATCTCAAAAAAAAAAAAAAAAAAAAAAAAAATGTTTTTTTATAAAAACAAACTACTTTGCTACTTTTTTTCTACAGATTTTAATTTTAATTAAAAAAAAAATATATATATATATAAATTAATAGAGGAAGATTATAATATCTAGTTTTTTCTTGAGCTATGTTTTAGTAGAAAATTTAAATTAAATTTAAATTAACTTCAGTAAATTTTTTTTTAAATCAAAAAAATTCTACTTTTCTAACTGTACAATTTTTAGATTTCTATCAAATAATATAATCCTTTAATATTAAACAATATTAAAACTAAAATCTTTTTAATAAAAAATTTGTTTTTCGGCGAATTAATAATCTTATTATTATGAATGAATGTTGTATCAATTTTCATATAAAAAAAATCAAGCTCTATGAAAAATCTGAGGTCCGGCGCACATTAAGATGGAATCAGCGCAGCGCAGCACAGAAAATTTGGAAGGGGGATTCAGGAATTGAGTCGCAGTGCACATCAACATATTTCTACCCTTCCCTATACCAATGCAAGTTACACAGTAACTGTGTGATAGAGCCTTCAGTAAATGATTTAGTATATGGTATATAGTGAAATAATTTTAATGACCGAGAAGGTAAAATAAAATCATCTGTACCAGATTATTATATTTACCATATACTATACCATTTATTCAATGCTCTAGCTCCCAGCTGGGGACTTAATTATGGCGCTCACTGTACACACCTGGCTTTGACTAACTTTCGACAAAACTGTGTTCCATATTGCTTGAATAATTGTGAGACACAATCATTTTTTCATGCTAACCTGAGCTGCGCGAACTGCACAATGTGCCCTCTGACTGAACATTGAGTATAACACCTTAAATAAGTTGTACCACAAAAGTATTTTTATGTTTATAATATTTTTAAAATTTTATAATTTATAAAAGCTACTTAAAAATGTATAGTTTTACAGAAAGCTTGTTTTGATGAACGACTAAATCTTTTATTATAATTATAGAAATCAAAAATGAATATGAAAAGCACACAGTAAAAACATGATAAGTCCAATTTTGTTTGTTTGTATTAAGAGAAAGTAAAAGTGGTCTGGTGAAAAATTGCAAAAAATGGACTTATCATCATTTTTTCGGCCCTTTATATTATATTTTGGATTAAGCAGTAGGAGGGCTTGCAAAAAACAGTCTTTGTGTTCTTTTTTGAATTAGTTTCTCTCTTTTTTGAGTTTTGTTGAGCATCCAAAGGCTGTTTTTTGCTGTATCTGGCCCATCGTGAGATGTTAAACTCAGCAACAATTATATCATATTTTAGACTTAATCATTCATCTGTTAATAGAAAATTTTCAAGTTTTTTTATTAATATTAAATATTGTGGAATATATTCGGGGTTCAGTAATCCAAACTGAGATAATTCATTCTTCTAAAATTTATTAAACGGGCTTACTAAATTATAATTTGAATTTCTTAGTCTTTTATTCGCAGACTGATCCATTTGAGGATACAAATATCAAATTACTGTACCCCACTAAAATTCCCTAAATAATATAATTTTAATAAAAAAAATTTAACAATTAATTCCAAATTATTAAACCCAATTCTGTTTTATATTATTATATATATATACATGTATATATCTTTATATATATATATATATAGATAAGGTACCCTGAAAAAGTTAAAAAATAACATATGTTTATACAGTTATACCTCGTTATATGGATATCAGTTCTGAAACTCACTTATTAATAAATATATATTATTGGTAAAAGACCTGAAGAAAGTCATTTTGACTAAAAATTTACCAAGTCACGTTATAATTAGAGGAGTTGGGAAAAGAGGTACAATTGTATAAATTTTTAAAATTTAAAATTAAAATAACATTATTAGTTTTCAAAAAACATATAATTCAGAATTGAGTTGTATCTAAAAAAATAATAACAATATATTAATAATTAAAAATAAATTCAACAAATGATGGAAATTTTAAAATTTATGCAAACTTTCTTAAATAAGGGAAAATCTATTCACTCAGAGAGTGATATTTTGTGAGGATGAAGAGCATGAGTTGCTCGAGCCAGGGGCGTATATAGAAATTTTTTTTCGGGGGGGGGGGGGGGGCTGAACTCAAAAATTTTTCTGAGGAAATTTTTTTTTTTAAGAAACTACATTTTTTTCACACGAAATTTTTTGCGGAACATTTTTTCTTTTGCGGAACCAAAGTTTTCCATCCTGCGGAAAAATTTGTTGCTCTGATGTCTGTATATTCCTATATATGTATATGTGTTTAGGAAGATTCGGGGGGGGGGGGGGTCCGGGCCCCCTCGCTCCACCCCCTTATATACGCCCCTGGCTCGAGCCATGGTGGGCATTTATTCTTTCCCTTATGAAGAGACTGGCCGTTTGATTGGTCAGTTTGTCTCCTCTCGGTTCAAATTTGCTTTTAATATGCCAAATCCGAAATGACGGATTCAAGACAAAGAAAAAATAGATCAAAAATCTTCCCAAAAACCATTTCCTGGAGATCCACTTTTTTATAAAAAAAAAAACTCAATTTCAGATCATGGCTATGAAATTTTTTTATTAAATCGTTTAAATTCCGAAGTACTCTACAGAAAGTAGAACTTGAAAAAAGTTAAGTATCTAAGTTCTTTCAATTTGGAATGAGATATCTTTTAAAGAAAGGATTCTTCCTCAAGATTCATTAAACATTATGACAAAAAGCCCAAGAACAGCCAGAATTAGATGCACAAAATAAAAATAATCAACAGAAATATATGGTTAAGTAAATAAACTCAGGTTCCATAACCGGCTAGGTTTTATGGGCTGCGAAGTCAGTTGAAAATATCCGATCGCTAATTAGTTTTCTAATAATTACCAAATGCTTTTTTAGAATTGGTTCTTTACTTATAATCTCATTCCTTAATTTCTTTCTTATTCAGATTATTAAAGGTGACTAGATAATAATTTAAAAAAAAATAGCGAATTAATTAAATCTTTCTTGGAAGATATGTAAAAAATAATAAATGAATATGAATAAATTTTTCAATTTTCAAGTTTTAAAAATGATTTGCGCCAATTTTTTAAATTTTTAATATTTCTTTATTTTTTAAACATATCGTACGTATTTTTGATAAAGTAAAATATAAAAATAACCTAATAATCTTAAAAATTCTTCAAATGGACGATTTCTAATTAATATTTCCAATAATATAAATTAAAATAGATTAAAAATTAAATTTTGGTCCATTAACAGTCATTAATTATTGAATAAAATATACAATTGTGATGTGATGTAAAACCTCTCGAATGAATCAATTGTCAAATAAAAAAAAAAATCAAAATGACGAATTTATATTATATAAATTCATTAGTCAATAAAAAATTAATAGAACCGTTTTCGATTTTCTTCCTGGTGTTTTTGATAAAACATAATTCCCATAACAACACAAACAACAATCGCTATAGCACCAATCATAAGTAACAGGAATGTTTTAATGCCGTTCAAAGATGAGGGTTTCGGGTCTTCTACGTGATCTGAAAAAGAATTAAATAATCGATTAGTAGGCTGTATATTAAATTACGAAATTCAAATAACGTAATTAAACTAAGGTTGGGGAGCTGGCTCCGGCCCCACTCTATTGTGTAAATTTATCATATATAATAATCAATTTCTCAAAAACTATGATACTAACCCAACCTTTTGACACCCTTCCTCTTTTTTCCGCCCTGCAGAAAAATTTTTCCCTCTTGCGTGCAACATCATTTTACCTTTTTTTAGCAAAGTTAAATTTTTTTCGCCTCTTTATTTTTTTTGTTTAGTTTAAATAAATATCTCGGGGCACCCGGTTGGGAACCACTCTACTAACCGTTATAAATTTCTAATGAGATATTCTCTACTTGTATCTTTAAATTAAAATATCGCGAGGTTTATACTTTTGAACTAAAATATTTTTGATGGATAATTATGGGCAGGAGCACCCAATAATTACACTCTGTATGCAGGTTCCAAACACCGGAGACGTTTCAATTCTTTTTATTTAAGAACCATCTTCAGTCCTTAGAAAGGTATAATATAATTGCACAGAGTTAGTCAATGTTAACTTTTGGTATATTCATTCGTTCGTTATCAAAATATTACAAATGTATACATATATATTCCCATGTCAATAATTGATATATGATACTCACCAGTGGAAACACGTAAAAAATTATTGACCTGGGAATATACATTTGTAATATTTTGAAGACGAATCAACAATGTGTATTCCATATGTTAGACTTAAAAATATTACAAATGTATATCAAATGTATATACCCAGGTCAATAATTTTTTACGTGTTTCCACTGGTGAGTATCATATATCAATTATTGACATGGGAATATATATACATTTGTAATATTTTGATAACGAACGAATGAATATACCAAAAGTTAACATTGACTACAAGCCAAATGATAATGAAATCCATTTATGATTTTCCAAGGCTAAGGAATTAAGGAAAAAAAACACTGACTAACTCTGTGCAATGATATATACCTTTCTAATCTAGGGACCAAAGATGGTTCTTAAATAAAAGAACTGAAACGTCTGCGGTGATTGGAACCTGCATATATAGTCTATTTATTGGATGCTCCTGCCCAAAATTATCCATCTACCGGTATATATCTCACAGCCACTATACCGAACACTTAAATATTTTTTGTTTTACTTTTTTGTCTAAAAATGATATTTTTGTTTGGTTTGATATGTTTGGCGTGGCTAGTTTTAATATTTCCAAAATAATTTTCTATTTACTATAATTTAAAAAAAAAGAAGTGAAACAAAAAATTGTTTAAATTAATATATGTTAGAATGAAAATTACATTGGGAATAAATGAATACAAGGGAATTGTAAACTTGGCATATTCATTAAATTTAGTTGGCATCTTCCCCCCTGAAAAATGCCTTCGCTACGCCCCTGAGTGTGATGACATCATCCTAGGTACAGTGAGCGGCATAATAAAGTCCTCACCTGAGAGATAGAGCCTTGAGTATATGGTATATAATTAAATAATTTTAATGACCTTTTCGGTCATTAAAATTATATCATATTTACCATATACTATACCGTATGCTCAGGGGCCCTCATCTTGTGGGTACGTGGATGGCGACCACGAGCTACCCGAGCTGGGACTGGCAGTCTTTCTGTTCTTTACATGTCTGTCCCTTCCTTCTATATTTTCAACAGACGTCAGACCGAGTGACGGCCTGTTCTATTTCTTCCGGTCGCAAAAAACCCATTCTGCCGACCCCGCAATGGGGGAATAAGGCCAGGAAGAAGACCATATACTCAAGGCTATAGCTTCCAGGTGGATAATTAATTGTGACGCTCACTGTACAAGCAACAGTTGGTAAAAAATATTTTCTTTTTGACGAAAGTCCTCAAGAAATTTAATTTTGTTTGTGTGATCATCAATCAACTCAAAGATCTTGTTTGAAAATTATTGAAATATAATTCCGTGCTCGTAGAAGATAAATTAATTAAAACATACCTCTGGGAGGTTCAAAAAATGCTGCTGAAGGAGATATTTGTGATCGATCCTCATCATCTCTTGGCTAAAAATAATAAAAAGATAATTATGATGAAAAAATCATTAAATATATATAAAACGAAGAGAACCACTGGCTATGGCAATAATTGAAAGGATTGAGAGAAGGTAGGCAGCCAGTAAATAATAAACTTCGACTTACTTCGATAATTTTTCGACTTGAAGATGGGAGTCAACGGAAATATTTAAACTTTTATTATTTGCTGGCAGCCTACTTTATATCACTCGTTGCAAAAAAAAATATATGATAATATCTTGAAAGTAATAAGAATGCTTACATCAGCGGGAAGATCCAGTTCGTAGAGTCTTACAGAGAGAATATCATGAGTATCAGATAAGTCTCCAGTTGCAGCTGTCATCCCGAAAAAATATCCAGTAGGCAATTTGACTCCATTTACAGAAAAACATTCTTTCCAAGATCCTTTGTTTTCTAAATCAGCAGAAACTAAAAAATAAAATTTTTATTAATAATTAAAATGGTGTTACAAATTTTCAATAATACAATAGTACATGTATATTTATATACAGTATATAATCATGCGTTGATTAAATTTAATTTTTTTTATTTTAAACAATCAAAATTAATTATATTTTCTATTTTATACCCCATGGCGTGAATTGTTCAGTGTTTTCAGTTGTTTTTTATTTTTAGTTTAAGTTCATGTGCTGATTCAGGCGAGATTTATATCAATTAAATTGACTGAATTAGTTTAAGTTTAGAAGGGGGTCTCTCCCTCCCCTAGATTCGCCCATGGATCTAATGACTAATATATGCTTGCTTTCAAGTACTCAGGCTGTACATATCCAGGGTTGATATTCGAGACAGTTAGTCACTTCGAACACCTTTTCCAATTGAAGTTAAAATTTTAACACTAAATTTCCTCCCCGTTTAATTTATATATATATAGGAGTTTTCGGCTTTATCACTTCGCCAAATTAAATATAGAAATTTGTCGGTATCTTAAATGTATATAGTTTTTTTGATTGTTTAATAAGGTAATTTCTTACTGAATTATTATGAAATATGATATATATATATATATATATATATATGAGCCATTTTTGGGGGCTTCCTACTAATTAATCAAATTAAGAAAAGGAAATTGTTCTACAATGCTGACATGTAAATATCATGCAAAATAAAAAAAAAGAATATAATTTCGCTTATAGCTTAAAAATGAGAATGAATGGATTTTGAAATAGTAGCTTTGTTTTAAAGATTTTTTTTTTTTTAACACATTTTGTTCCCATTCACACTCACACACACATACACACAGTCTTCTCGGCAACACAGGCCATATAAGACATTTAACGAAACTCGAATTCAATTAATATATATATATTTGGCGACCCTTGGTATAGAAGTCCAGCACGTTACCAGCTACACCATGGCCCGAGGGCTGTTTTAAAGATTTGGAAGTAAAGCATGCGCAGATAGATAGATAAAAAATACTAGGTAATACTACAATTGTTTCAAACAATGGGAGATTACTCTTAGAATAAACTTATATATCTATTTCAAGGAAGGGTTGCAGCCCATTCTTGACTCAACAGCTACGATAACAACCTATTTTTTTTTTTTGTAAAAATCAAGTTAATTTTTTTTAAATAAATTTTTTGACTCTAACTCTTGGAGCCGAGCTGTCCTACTAAGCACAAGGGTATATATCTGTATTTATGTGAAATAGAGAAAATGGGCTTCAAGTTCAGACTGTTTTTTGTATCATCAGAACACTTGCAACCATATATCCATACAAAAATAGATATTTTTTTATGGGAAATCTTCAAGGTTTTTATCTTGTTAACAGATAACGAAAAAAGACAGTGAGAATGAAAATCTCAATATGTTCAAAAATAGCAAATACCCCCTTTGAGCTTAGTAGGGTAAAGATCTCACTACACTTTCCAAGAGTCAGTGATCACATTATTTGCCAGGACGTCCAAATTCAAATTTTTCACTTTTTGATATTTAACTTCAAAAGAAACAGTGCACTGTCATATTTCTAATCTTAATAATTATTACTCGCTGAAAAAATTGTGTATTAAAAAAAAGCAAAAAAAAAAAAAAAAAAAAAAAACATTTATATTAATGTAAAAAAAATGAATTCTAAGAAACTAGTAGCAGTACCCTTTGCGTTTCCGTCCGAGTCATCTGGATGAAGAAGAACTTCGCCAAGAAATGAGGGGTTTATATTAAAAACGAGTCAATTTAATAAAGAAAAAAGAGAAAGAAAGTTTAAGTTAATGATAACATAAAAAAAATGGATATGAAGCAAACATTCTGTAACATTTAAAAGCGACACCGAATTATCTAATATTAGAATTTTCCAATAGGAAATTCCCAATCAATCTGATGCGAAAAAATTATTATTATTATTATTATTATTGTTCAAAAAAGTATGCGTCTGACGTATTAAACATGCGTTTTATTTATTCAAAAGGTTGGAAATTGTTTTTGGAACAAACTAATCAAGAAAAATAAAAGGGAAGATTTGGATTGGATGAAATTTCACAGCATAACAATAAATTTTGTTGGAATGGTCGAGGATCTGGTGGTGTGAAGCAAAGCACACAGATACCCGGAAAGGGCTGGTCCCGAGTTCTGGGACGTTTGGTCCATCAACAAATATATTTACAAAAACTTGTTAAATATTCCTATGACTAGTCAAGTTCGAATCGAAGTATTTATTAATATCTTAATCAAATGAAGAGATCTAAATAATCTAGCAACCCCTAATAAGGGTTTTGCTGCATTCAGTAGGGAGTAAGAACAGACCGCCTGTTTAAAAAAAAATTCATTTTCTATTTTAACATTTCAACAAATGAAAAATTTCTTTTTTCAACCGAAAGAGGCAAGCTATTACGAGTCGATAAATGTCAATAAAAAGAGATGAATGGAAAAACATTTCTTGCTGCTATTCTTCTAAAGGACTAAAGTCATGTCTTCTACATTTTTAAATATATTTTAGAAGCAACTTTGACTAGTAAAAATTAAAAGAACAAATGGAAAACTAAGTCCACCGATGTGAGAAATTATTGTTTTTATACAATATAAAATTAAGAATTGAGTTGTAAATTCACTCTGGCAGGAGGTGGCAGCCAAGAGTGTCTCTAAATCAATGAACTGAAATGTCGCGAATCTTTGGGAATTTCATTGATTTAGAGACACTCTTTCCTGGCTGCCACCTCCTGTCATTGTTTAAATATACCAATCACAGCCACTTCCACACTCGAGAAATAAAAATAAAAAGTACCAGTTAGAGTATCTCTTTCATATCGAATTGCTAAATGAGAATCATGATCAAGGTTTCGAAGTTTAGCCTCACATCCGGCTATTTGAGTGTGAGTTCCGTCTCGATCGTGATCGTAGTGTAGAGTACCGTTGTTAACCATTGCAGAAATATACGGGTGCTCGTGCTGGAAAATAAGAGGTTTTAATTAATTTTAATTAACTCATTGATAGTATTTTGAAAAAAAAAAGACCGAATTAGTTGGTGCTTATAAAATATTTAATATTTAAAAATAAATTAGTTTTATAATTTGGCAGAGGGGAAAAAATATGATGGACGAGAGATATCGGTGGTTATTAGAGTCCGCGTAAATAAAGAATAGAGTCTAAATCCCGTTGCCTGTACACATAAAAAATGTACTGATGGTGGATGTTGTTATAATAATATAAATATTTTCAACATATATGGTGAGAACGTATACTCAATAATCATACAGCAGGCCAAAAATTGAATTCATTTTTCCACTTTATTAAATTCATTTTTTTCTCAGCTTGAAAAAATTAAAATTAAATTTTTCACATATGAAAAGGCGGCTTGGCTTGCCTTGCGGGCAGAAAAAATTCGGGAAAATATTTGGACTAGAAGGAAAAAAGAAAACAAAATTAAATTACATTATGTACTCCATTATGATTGCTATAAGTATCGAGAATGACGGCGAGGCCATGATGATAATCCATGTTGCCGAAAACTGGACCTGATATCATTCGATCTTTCGCGTACCAAATTGCCATGCCGTCGCCGAAAAGATGTTTCCCTTGGCCGTGGATTTTAAAATGAATTTGCATTTCCCAGTTTCTTACTTGGCAAGGCTGAAAAAACAAAAAAAAAAAAAAAAAACAAAAAAAAAAGATTAATTAATCAACAATATCTAAAAGGATTAAAGGATAAATAATTTTTTGAAAGGAAGAAAAGTGTAGTTGTTTAATGAATTATACAGTATATATGTATACGTCTACATGAAAAGGTACCAAATCTTCATCGGGGTCAAAATTGAGTTTTTATGCTTTCTGTACAGAACACATCCTGCTGAGTAAGCCGGTATTTTTAGAATTTTTTTATTATTTTTTTTTGTTTGGAAGATATGAATTTTTAAAATATTGCTTATGAAAATCTAGTTGTGAGAAAAATGAGTTTAAAGTTTGTTTGTTTGTTTTCCTCTTATCCCACCTTTCTCTTGTTTTTTCAATTTTTTTATATAAAATACATCGATTCTGATGAATCGAATATTTCATCATACAAGATAAAGAATTAGAGAATCGGAATCAGTAATAAAAAAAATCGATTTTTTTGAACTTTTTTAGTAAATCGGCTCTCCTGAAAATTTGGCCCAGTGAAGATTTGGTGGATGGTCACATATATAATATATAATACTATTTGAAAAAAAAAAATTAAATTCTCTACAATTCTTATTCTCCGAACTCTTACTGTCAAATTGATTGCAAAATAAGTCACCCACTGACCGGTTATTGGAACCACAGTAAATGAATCGAAGATAAAGTAAATCTACGATATTCAATTATATGACGATTTCGTGAGGCAAGAACTTTACTTTAAGGAAGGACCGACTATAGCATAAGAGAATAAAACATTTATATCAGAGGATATCAAACTATTTTGAATCTCAGTTCCCTTTTAATATTATATCAATATAAGATTTCCCGACTCCAAGTTAAAACATTGGACTTAATAATGGAATATTTTCTCGACAGCCTTGTAGCAATGCCGCGCCTCACAGGATGACAATAAAATAATTGTATTTTGTTAAAATCAATCAGTCTGGTCTATAATGGAAATAGAATTTATTCTGGTCAAGGTTTTATTATCCATAGCTTTGACCTAATTTATTTTTATTTTCTAAGACTTGGAATTGGAGTTTAAAAGCAGAAAGAAAATTAAATCGATATCAATAGTAATTCTATTAATTTAAAAGATAAAAGTTGTTGATAACTTTTATTAGAAATAGTCATTTAATTAAATTGAACATCAATTAATAAAACCTTAAGTTTATCTTAAAAAAAATTCAAATTCTGAGCAGAAGCTTATAAATTGAATCAATCTTCTCATTTTGGAATTAAAGTTTTTACAGGGGTTATCATGAGTTTAGGGAGTAAGAGATTTTGGAGGAATGACGATAAAAAACTCAAATTGTCTGTTTTATTGATAAAAGATATATAAGTTTGGGCCTGCCCTTAAGTCTTGTTCATGACAATTTAATAAAAATCAAGATTAAAGCACCCCATCCTTTCTCATAAGATTATTTCATTGTTTTTATAAAATATATATATATATATATGTGATGGAAATCTTTATTAGAATTCTCTTTTAAGTTGGATCTACATTAGTTTTCCATTAAATATTTTTTATGTTTAAAATAAAAACAATGAAATAATCACATGAGAAGGGGTGTTTTAATTATGCCCTTACTCTACATGTACCAAGAGTAAAAAAATCCTCTCAACGTGATATGAAATGAATTTAACAATAGAAATGATGTTTCCTAAATGGTAAATCTGCAAAAAAAAGCTTCAAGTGGAAGGGCTAATGTTTTGTCATTGGTGACGTTTCGGTTCGGTTTGTCTTTTAGTTCGAACCTATTTATTGTAAAAATAGAGGCTGCAAATTTTTTTTTCCAATGAAACGCTCCGAACTAAGCAAGTAAACCGAAGTAATTCGATAAAATTGTTTTAATTTTTTTTTCCAAGGAATCTTACTGCAAGGGACCGAATCAGACTAGTTCGGGGCTCCTGCAAGTTGTTTAAATCATTAACGAAGTTGGCCAAAATCACGTTCTTTTCTGTAAACCGGCCCATTTGTTCTCTAAATAAAGAGAAATACAAAATTTTAAGAATAGATATCCTATATATATATATATGAAATTTATAAATTGATACGAACTGTGCTGGTTATAAATCTCTTTTAATCTTTATTATAAATTTAAATATTTAACATATGTTCTCTAAATTAAGAGAAATATAAATTTTTTAAGATTGGATATATATATATATATGAAATTTTTTATTATAAATTTAAAATTTAAATATCTAACTTCAACAAAGTGCTACGTAAGCAATGACTTTTTTAAAAGTCCCATATGAATATTATATTATATATTTTAAAAATTTTTAAATTTGACATATTCAAAAATAGACACATACCACTGAATTCCATAACATGCCCTGTTTACTTTGAGAATCCGGTGTTAGTCGCACATAATTATTAGTGACGATTGTACTACCCAAAAAGTCCCAATTTGGAATGCCGATTCCAGATGCTGAAAATTTTTGATTAATAATATTTTCTCCAATTTTAATTAACTTTTCTATAAATTAAAATTAAAAAAAAAAAAAAATTACCTTGATAGGGTTTAATTAATGAGTGTTCTCGTTTCATATAATCTTTTCCATTCCATTCACAATTAATTGTAGATAAACAATTGAGCACGAGTATCAAAACTAATAAATTACATTTTATATAAAAATTTATTTCCATTATGGAATGGATAATATATTGATAATTAACCCAGTATTTTTCTTTAGTCTTGATCAGGGAACGTGAAGTTTGAAACTAATTTTTTGCAGGTGGATATAAACAGTGCTGCCACATTTCAGAGACCAGTAAAAATAAATCTGTGTATTTAACTTTCAAAATTTATATTATAAAAACTCAAGTTTCAAACGTAGTAGAAAATTCTAAAAAAGATTTCCATCTTCTTTTATAACAATGAAATAATCACATGAGAAAACACTTGAAGATGCTATCATAGAGCTATAAACAGTCCAGAAGAAATTTTCGGGTTTGGAGAGTGGGAGGGAGGGGGGGGGGGAAGCAGTTATATTTGATAATTTATAATAGGTTTGTTCGTTTATCGCAATTGGATGTCCATTGGCGTACATGGGCTGAAAACGTTTTTTTTTTTTATATAGTTTTTTTTTTTTTTTTTTAGTTGAGGGATGTTTACGGAAGGGTGAGGTGGGTCTGTCCGCTGGAATATGTAGAAAATCAGTGAAAAAATTGTGAAAAAATCAGAAAAAATTGATCGGACAAAATCCTCCCTCCCTTGGGTCCAAATGTTAATGTTTTTTAACTTTTCATTTCATCCCTCCAAATTTTTTTCGTGGCCCTATAATTAACGAAAAGGGGTGGAAATAAGTAGGGGCTCCCCCCGAAAACGGTACGTGGCGGGGGGAAAACGGAGGTCATATTTACAGAGGCGTACCGAGGCAGTTGGGGGACCTGGGGCGGCACTAGAAGAGGGTGCCCTATATCGATTTTTTTTTTTTGGGTGGGGGTAAAAATTTTCCCTGATCTCAAAAATTTTTCTCGTTCGAAAAAATATTTTACCTTTTTTTTTAGAGACGCAAAATTTTTGCCGCTCGCGGAACATTTTCTCTTGCGCCGAACCAAAATTTTTTCCCGGACGGAAAAATATTTTACCTTTTTTTTAGATACACAAAATTTTTGCCACCCGCGAAACCAAAATTTGCCGTTTACGGAACATTTTCTCTTGCGCGGAACAAAAATTTTTTCACGCCCCTAGATCCGGCCCTGCCGCAAGGGCCCCGGGGCCTCTCAAAGGGAAATTTTCATTTTATTATTTTTTTTATTTTTTAATATATGGGGCCTATGCCGGCTCGGGGCCTGGGGCGGACCCCCCCCCCTCGGTATGCCACTGCATATTTAGATTCAGGAGGTCATTTTACTTAACTGAAGGAATTTTCTCGTGGCCAGAGTTGGCAAGTTTTATCCCGCCGAGTATAATACACGGTTTTATACATGTATAAAACTATCGCGGATAAAACTAGGCCGATGTATAAAAGGTATAAAACTGTAAAAAACCAATTCTCTCCCCCTGAAAAAACAGCTTAAAAGCTTTTCATATTTTATAATGTTCTAAAGCATTGACGATGTTGTTTGCTTTTTATTTAGTGAATAATATAAACAAAATGTTAATAATTGAAAAATGAAATTTTATTTGAACTTCCTTTCTCGTCGAGTTTGCGCATGCGCATCCAAGTTTTATACATTTTATACGTTTAATACATTTTATACGTTTTATACAAGTTTTATCCGCAATTTTTGTATAAAACGGCAAAATTGTGTATAAAACCCAACTCTGCTCGTGGCCATAAAAAAATTTTCATTTTGTAGCACAGTGTTATTATTTGAATATTTGTGAATAGAAGTTAAGGTAATTAAAAGAAAATTTCAAATTTGGCACCTATGAGAAAGAATCTGACATTTCACAAATTGTTTTCAAATATATTTTATATAAATTTTTTGAATAGAATAAATTGTATTTAATTATTTTTAAATAAATTATAATAAATTTTTTTCAAAAGAAGTAGTAAAGTCGAGAAGCTCGATTGCTTTGACTTTGACTCCATTGAAAACGCAAGCGAATGCCTCGGCTCTTTATCTAGTCCATGACTTTGCCAACGAAAACTAAAATCTGACTAAAATATATCATCTCACATGTCATCAATTCAACTTATTTATATTTCATCTTAATTATTTCCATTTTTAAAGGTCAGTAATGCATTTAAATATTTATTTCATTGGTTCAGGATTATTATTTTCAATAAATTAAATAATTAAAAATATTCCAAACTCGTGATTCAACAGGATAACCTTTCTTTGTCAGTCTGTCAAATTTTATTTTTTCATTTTTTTATTTAATATTTTATTTCTTTTAATCATTTAATATTTATTTTAAAATTAATTCGGTATGCAAATTATATAAATCAAATAGATTATTCGTTTTATTAACTCATTCACTATTTCCTTCATTTTGACAAATAATTTTTCTTTTTTTTCTTCAATTTTTTTAATTTGTTTTAATAATTATATGTTTTGTTTAAAATTATTTTTCTTATTTCGTTTATCCCTAGTTTGTAAAATTATTATTTAATTAACTTTTTAATATTATAATTCCTATTTGATCTTTTGAGGTAAAGTCAGTTGAAGGGAAAAACAATAATCAAACTTTTTCTATCACGATTAAGCAATTCAAATAATTTAATTACAGGTTTAGAAGTATTTATATAAATCATTTTTGCATTTTTTTATTTTTAAGATAGTATTTTACACTGATTATTTCAAATCTTTATATAATAATTTATGTTAAAAATCTTTATTAAATGATTTATTTTTTCATTTTAGATGTGATTTGGTTCAAAAGACTCCTCTTCAACTCATATGTTTGGAGCTCTGAAAGAACATTATGTCACTCAAATATATATTTATCATAGAATTTTATTCTTCAAATCGAAATGAAACATGAAACAAGGTAAGCCTCAATAATTTTTGATTAACAGATATAACAAAATCAAAACACTAATTTTTTATTTTAAATTAACTCCGGTACTAATCTTATAATATTAAATTTATTTATTTTTTATTTTAGATGTGACTTAGACCAAAAGACATCCCTTTCATTTGGAGTTTGTAGAGCACACTATCATATATATATATATATAATATATATTTCATGAAATTTTCTAAGAGAGATAAAAAACTTCAGCTGTTTTAAGCCAGAAAGTTTCAAAGAAAATGGAGAGCGATTAAATTTCATTAAACAAGGTAACTTAATACAATTTAATACAATAATTTGATTAACAGACATAAAAAAAAAATGAAAAAACGATTAATTTAAATTAGCTGATAATTATATTTTCTTTTTACTTTTTATTTCAGAATTCCTTCTTGTCATCTCACTTTTCCATTTGGTCAGTTTATTTATTTTCATCACTCTATTTTTCTAATAATATTAATAATAATTAATTGGCTTTATAGCAAGGTGGTCAAGGAATGACAAAATTTGGGTTCCTCTTTGAGCTCAAATGATTCAATTTTTTATTTCTATGCAGTAGGATATATATAAATAGATTTGATGAAATGGTGGATGCAGTCCAAATTAATATAATTAAATAAAAGCAACTTATACCAGAAAAAACGACATACTACCTGTCACTTTTTGTCCAAGAAAGAAAACACAAGTTGCTTTTATTTAATTAAATATATATAAATAGTTTTAATTCTCATTATTTGATAATTATATAGAGATTATATATTTTTTCTTTTTATTTTAGAATTACTTCCAAGATTCTTCTTACCTGTGATCCAAATTAACTCTCTCCGTGAAGCTGGGGAGTAACAATGCGCTATTGTTTTCAATCGCATTCTGCGCTACTTTGGTGCACAGAGAAACTGACCTCGAAAAGATCAATATAGAGGGCAAAGTCCAGGGAAAAAGACCAGGATCAAGATGGATCGACCAGTTGGAATCATTCACAGGCAGTTCGCTTCGGGTTTCTACTGCGAGGGTGCTGAATAGAGAGGAATGGCCTCTGACTTTGGCAAGAACGATTTTTCCACCGACATACGAGGCGTCAATTTGCGCCACTAAAAAGCAAAGAAGTCAAGGTGAGCAATCTGGGAAGTTTGAGTTTATATCATATTTAGCCATTTCTAATCAAATAATTACAGAGGATCAAGCTCCCCTATGCATTTTCTTAAATGATTATTTTTTATAAAAGAAAATGAAAATCTTTATTGGATTTCTTTTCTACGTTTGATTACAAAAGATTCCATTAAAAATTTATCATACTTTTTTTAATAACAATGAAATAATTATTATGAATATATATTTTTATATTGGGGTCCAGGCATTCTTATTTAAGCCATTTGGTATCCAAATAGCTTAAATAAAATCCGACTACCCGGGGTCCGAACCTTGGTATACAAGGCGGGCGCGCTGCCAACTACCCCAAGCCCGAGGGCAAGATAGATCTTAACAATTTGAATATTAGTCCCGTGTAATTTTTTATCGTATTTATTCTCTTTTTTGTTAGAAATCTAAATTATTTGGCTAACACAAATTTAATTATTTTTCTTTTTATTTCAGAATCCTTCAACGATGCATCTCGTTCAGATGACCTCAATCAACGTCATCTCAGGTTGTGGTTCTGCAGTTTGCCATTTGGTGAGTTTATTATTCACTTTATTTTTTCATTAATTTTAATAATGGGTAATTTGCTAAACTAAATTAGTAGCTCTTTTGTCATTATAGCAAAGATCGTCCAAGAGTCAATTAATGATAAAATTTGGCCTTCAAAATTCAAAATTGGATATCAAATTTTTTATTTCTTAGCTCTTGTTAAATATATTTTATCAAAAGATTTCTTCATTATTTCTATACTAATTATTAATATTTAAAATTCTAAATTTTATAATTTTTTTTAAGATTTTAAAATTTTTTCAATTTTTTTCAAAAACCAAAAAGTTAATCTCATTAAGATGTCTCAGCATTTGTGAATATATAATATCCTCAAATGCCTTCGAGAGGATGGGAAGGACTCTGATGGGCCAGTAATCGGAGCATGATTCAGGGTTACGTGTCTTAGGTATTAAGGTGATCCTGGCCACCCCCTAACAGGAAGGAAAGCGCGAGGTTATGATAAGAAAGTTGAATATCTTCGTGATGATGGGCGGTATAACAGGGAGAATCATTAAGATGAAATCTTTAGGGATTCCATCACATCCCACAGCCCTATACCGCACCCCGGTAAGCGCCCGAAGCACCACGTCCTCCGCGACACACGAGAAATAAAACCCATCGATAGAGTCTCCTGGAGACATACGGGGGGACTGGAAGGCTCACGACCAGATCCAGCGAAATGATGATTAAATTCATCCAGATCAAATGTAGGGGATTGGGTATTAGATCCCACCAGACCGTGTCTCCTCAGATCACTCCAAAGGGTCTTCGGAGGAAGCCCCGGGTGTAAGTCAATCGCAAGAATCCTATATATCTAACAAGAGCTAAGAAATAAAAAATTTAACATCCAATTTTGAATATTTGAAGGCCAAATTTTATCATTTACTTAAATAGTCTATTTTACTTGAATCTTATTGACCACATTATTCAACATTAAATCTGCTTATTGCCAAAATGCCACCCCCAAATTCTGGCGCCACTGGACTAATTCCAACGCCGGGGGGAAGGGCCTCCAAGGTGGAGGAGGGACATCCTAGACCAGACGACTAAATGAGATAAATATCAGATTTAAATATTTCTTCTAATAACAACAAAATATTTAATATAGGAGTTCTTCCTGGTTTCAGCGGATGATTTGACGAAGAAACAAAACAGCAACAATTTTCAGGAATCGTCTTATATACCATATACCATAATATACGATAATTTGCAAATATTTCGGCCGGCCTAACGCCTGGCCATCTTCAGTGCATGATCCTTCGTCTGATATCTTTAAACTTTTGCATGAAGACAGAAAGCGGAGCATTACAGTGTTCGTTCCCTTTTGAAATTTTTGCTGTTTTATTTCTCCCGTCAAATCAAAAAATATTTAATATTATTTTTAGATAAGTTGTTATTTTTTGCCTTAATATTTTTCCTATTTTCAAAATAACATTAACGAATAATACTAGACACGAGGACGAGGATGTCCATTTCCCGTGTCATAGGAACCGATGGACATCATCGTCATCGTTCTCGGGGACATTTCCTTATATTAATTAAAAGACGTTGAAATTTCAAGAGTAAAAGAAAAATTTTTTATTAATACTTGTGCTTTGCTGTTTACGATTTGACTAGAAATAATATTTGTGAAATAAATAAATAAGTAATTAGGAAAGGACATTTGGGTTAAATTAAACTATTAGTATTACTACTAAACTATTATTAAAACAATAATAAAAAACTGTATTCCATATAAATTTAAATTGTCATATGTAGATGATAAACTATTAACTTTGAATAAGATATTTAAATTAGAGAAAAAAATAGATATTTAATATAATTTATTATATTTCCTTTTGTTTCAGTATCTCTTCATGTGTAACTTGGCAACGAGTCGAAGTCGGCTAAAACAAATCCACATGCAAATGAGGGAGCATCACATAGAAGCGAAATCTCAACACGTATACTCTTTGTTATATAATCATCGACCTTGTCGCTCATGCATCCCTATCTAAGCGCACTCCGAGGGTCTCTCTGCACTAGGTAAGTCCTGACAACAAATTTTTACTTTCTCTTATCTCTCTTAATATATATAGAGAGAAAGTATTGGTTTCATGTCAAAAATTGGATGGATATACACGTTTTGTAGTCCCTTGAATCCAAAAAAGTGGTTTTCGCAACATGGTCTGTCTGTATGTGTGTCTCTCTGTCTGGGTTCAATTTAAAGCATGAAAGAATTGAGCTAGGAGTTTGAAATTTTATATTTAAGTTAGAGACTCTTTAAACAAAATCGGCAAAAAAGTATTAGCTCTTATCAGCCCATAGAAAATCTCCTTCATTTTATGATTATTTGATTATCATTTCTATAGAAGTCTCTCTCTTACCCCCCCCCCCCCCCTCCTTTCATTACGCTACCAACAGATTCCTTTTTGAGAGAGATTTGAATTTTTTTCATTAAAAATATAAAATTCAAAAATTTCTTCTTACAAATTCTAATTCTATATGGAAATACTAACTTAGAATAATATTTCAAATAATAATTAAATAAAGAGCATATTAAAAGATTTATGAATTTTAAACAAAGTCATTGGAGCGAATTTTGAGAAAATTGAAAAAGTACTTCAGTAAAGTACTAATACTTTTTGGCCAATTTTGTTCAAAAGCTTATTTTCACCCCTTGGAGAGGTGTCTGACTTAAATATAAAATTTCAACCTCATAGCTCTTTTAGTTCCTGAGATATCTTGTTCACAGTCAGACCATGTGCGAATTTTGGATTCAGGGGATTTCAAAACATGTATATTCATCAAAAAATCGACATCGAATTTCTGACGTGAATCCAATACTTTCTCTCTATATATTTCATATATAGGGTAAGAGAAAGTAAAAAATTCTTTGCTTTCTATATTAGGTCTATAAATATGGGAGGTCAATGATTAAATTTAATCCTCATTATTATAATGTTCATTTTTTAAATTATATTTATTTTTGAACTTTAAGAATTAAATCTTATCCTTCTGCTATTCTTAAGTTTAAACTATAATGATACTTTTTCTTTTATTTTCAGATTGTTATCTACTTGGGCTTCTTTGAAGAGATTTCCTCATTGCTGCTCTGACGTCTGTTCTTTAGAATAAATAATTTTTTTCTTTAATCAAACAAAACAAGATGAATGCTTGAAGACTCTAGGATTGTGTTGACCCAGAGCCTAAATATGTTTGGAAATCATTTATGATACTATTAATAGAATTGTCGAAGCTCCAGGCATCTTATTTATCGTTGAAGAAGAGATGACTCAACGGCCTCTTAGTGTTTAGCGACCATAGGAGGACAGAGAAGTGTCAGCGACTGATTACCTTCGAAATACCTGAGCCAAATGGCCATTGGACATCGAATGGATTTGCCGCCTCTGATCTTTGACTAACAAGAGGGAAGTTGAGGAAGGAGTAAGATAAGAAAACCAACCGAAAGCCCAATCAAATCTACATAAAAAAAGTGAGTATAAAAAAACTGCAAAAGAAATTTGAGAAATAACCAGCAAGTTTTCATCTCGTTAATTGATTTGGCAGATATTTTTATTTAATTATCATCCACTTTCAAAAAAACAAAATTTAATTTTGAGCTTTGATGTAGTGAAGCCTTAGTCTTTGGATGTTCAAAATATTAGGGATAAATATATGAGGATATATATGAGGGGATGAAAAATTGCTGGTATTCTTTCCAATTTACTAACTTAATAAATAAAAAAGAATTGTCATTATCTAAAAATAAATGAAGTGTTTTAGTATTTACCTGAAATTGAATTATAAAACTTTCAGAGAAAATAGATTTTATTCATGATCAAAATTAAAAGATATTATTCTTTTAATATATATATATTTTGGCAATAGAAATGCTCTTTCTTTTTAAAAGATAGATATTAGCATCTTAGAGTAGATATATAATTAATTATTTTCTAAATATAGCTAAATATTCCCGGGGGGCCATGTCTTGTTAAATTAATTATTTTCATTCGGCGGAAACTAAATATGCGAGTATGTCGACACAAAAAATCTGGTGTGAAAAGCACATAATGCAACTTTCGATTACTGAAGGTACTCACACCAGAGTCCAATTATAAGAGTTTGCAAATAAGATATTAATTTTAGAAGAAAAAAAAATCACTTTAGTTGCATATTCTTATTTTAAAATCATTTTGATTTATTTCGTTCATTCTAAATCACGAAATGATAAATAACAGTTGTACTGTTTAAAACATTTTCTTAAATGTTAAATTTAATCCTCTTTATTATAATGTTCATTTTTTAAATTATATTTATTTTTGAACTTTAAGAATTAAATCTTATCCTTTTGCTATTCTTAAGTTTAAATTATAATGATACTTTTTCTTTTATTTTCAGATTGTTATCTACTTGGGCCTCTGAAGAGATTTCCTCATTGCTGCTCTGACGTCTGTTCTTAAGAATATATAATTTTTTCTCTAATCAAACAAAACAAGATGAATGCTTGAAGCATATAGTCATATAAGATACTATTATTAAAATTGTCGAAGCACTAGGCATCTTATTTATCGTTGAAGAAGAGATGACTCAACGGCCTCTTAGTGTGATCATAGGAGGACAGAGAAGTGTCAGCGACTGATTTCCTCCGAGATACCTGAGCCAAATGGCCACTAGCCATCGAATGGATTTGCCGCCTCTGATCTTTGACTAACAAGAGGGAAGTTGAGGAAGGAGCAAGATAAGAAAACCAACCGAAAGCCCACTCAGTGGAACTACATCAAAAAGTGAGTATAAAAAAACTACACAAAAGAAATTGGGGAAATAACCAGCAAGTTTCCATCTCGTTAATTGATTCAGCAGATACAGTAGTTCTAACAAACTAATACTAATCACTAGTCTTTTGTAAAAATTTTTAATGAGTGGAAAGGCTTTTTTTCACAACGTTTTTTTCATTCAGGATTTTACTATCATTCTGCAAATTTTCTTTGTTATTTTAAACATTTTTATTTCATTACCATTCACTTACAAAAAAAAAAAAAATATTAACAAAATTCATAAGCGTAACTTTATTTGATTTTGAGATTTGATGGAGTGAAGTCTTTGCAAAATATTAGGGATAAATAATATATGAGGTGATGAAAACTTGCTGGTATTTTTTCCAACTTACTAACTTAGTAAATAAAAAAGAATAGTCATCTAAAAATAAATGAGGTGTTTTAGTATTTACCTGAAATTGAATTATAAAACTTTCAGAGAAAATGGATTTATTCATGATTAAAATTAAAAGATGACATTATTCTTTTAATATATATATATATATAAAGTGATTTAGTTCCACTTGGTTTTTTGATCATAACTCCCATATTACTGTATTTTTTTTTTTTTTGCAGATATTAAATACTCTTTTATTTTTATCAACAGAACCTCCCTTCGATGTGTGGCATTTTAAAAAGGTTATAATGAAAAAATTGAAAATTGACTGTTTAAAGTCTTAAGGTGATTTAGTTCCACTTTAAAACTTTATTTATTTATTTATCATGTCGGCAGTCGCGGAAATAATCGCGGATGAGCTGCTTCTAGATGTTCTTAACGAGAATGAGTTCGGGCGAGTACGGAGGCCATTCCAAAATGGATATTTTGGCTTGAAAGCATTCTTCTTTGTGTTTGCAGACCCGTGAACATATGCATTATCTTGAATAAAAGTTAAATATGGCTTTCAAGCCAAAATATCCCTGTTTTGGAATGGCCTCCGTACTGGCCCGATCTCATTCTCATTAAGGACCTCTAAAAGAAGCTCATCCGCGATCTTCACCGAGATTACCGACAGTTCCCCACTGTCGACAAGCGTAAAATCGCCATTTACGTATCCTGGAACCGAGTCACGTAGCAGCAGCTTCTTAAGCTATTCAATTTTCTTCCCAAGTTAATTAATTTATAGATTAAGAGTGACTGAATGACCATTAAATATTAGAGTTGTTAAAATCTTATTGTTGATAAATAAATAAATAAATAAAGTTTTAAAGTGGAACTAAATCCAAAAGAAATTTGAGAAATAACCAGCAAGTTTTCATCTCGTTAATTGAATCGTTTATTTCAGAAACCACCTAAGTGTTTTCAACTTTCGGAAAACTAAAGAACACTGTTTTGCAGCTTAAGTATAGGTCTAGTCTCCTTCAAATATTTTTTTACCAAATCAAAAACATGCTATTGGGATAATCTAAAAGATGTTTTTACCTTTAAATTGTACAGTAGCACCAAAAACACATGATTTGAAATTTTATCGCTTAGGTGGTTTCTGAAATAAACGATTCAATTGATTTGGCAGATATTTTTATTTAATTATCATCCACTTTCAAAAAAACAAAATTTTTAACAGAATCCATAAGCGTAACTTTATTTAATTTTGAGCTTTGATGGAGTGAAGCCTTAGTTGTAGATTGTTATCTACTTGGGCCTCTGAAGAGATTTCCTCATTGCTGCTCTGACGTCTGTTCTTAAGAATATATAATTTTTTTCTCTAATCAAACAAAACAAGATGAATGCTTGAAGCCTATAGTCATATAAGATACTATTATTAAAATTGTCGAAGCACCAGGCATCTTATTTATCGTTGAAGAAGAGAGATGACTCAACGGCCTCTTAGTGTGATCATAGGAGGACAGAGAAGTGTCAGCGACTGATTTCCTCCGAGATACCTGAGCCAAATGGCCACTAGCCATCGAATGGATTTGCCGCCTCTGATCTTTGACTAACAATAGGGAAGTTGAGGAAGGAGCAAGATAAGAAAACCAACCGAAAGCCCACTCAGTGGAACTACATCAAAAAGTGAGTATAAAAAAACTACACAAAAGAAATTGGGGAAATAACCAGCAAGTTTCCATCTCGTTAATTGATTCAGCAGATACAGTAGTTCTAACAAACTAATACTAATCACTAGTCTTTTGTAAAAATTTTTAATGAGTGGAAAGGCTTTTTTTCACAACGTTTTTTTCATTCAGGATTTTACTATCATTCTGCAAATTTTCTTTGCTATTTTAAACATTTTTATTTCATTACCATCCACTTACAAAAAAAAAAAAAAAAATTAACAAAATTCATAAGCGTAACTTTATTTGATTTTGAGATTTGATGGAGTGAAGTCTTTGCAAAATATTAGGGATAAATAATATATGAGGTGATGAAAACTTGCTGGTATTTTTTCCAACTTACTAACTTAGTAAATAAAAAAAGAATAGTCATCTCAAAATAAATGAGGTGTTTTAGTATTTACCTATTGAATTATAAAACTTTCAGAGAAAATGGATTTTATTCATGATTAAAATTAAAAGATGACATTATTCTT
>JAKCPI010011551.1:0-35673 GCA_023213315.1 Euborellia annulipes | reverse complement strand
TCTGGTGTGACTGGCGCACAGCACACAACTTTCTCTTACCCTTCGGTAAGAGAAAGTTGTGCACCGTGCTGGTCACACCAGATTTTTTGTGTCGAGATATATTTAGTTTCCCATAGCACCTTAGTTTCAAACTTGCATTTTAAATGTTGACTGGTTGAAATAAACTATGGTTATTTTTCAAAATTTTAATCTCATATTTGGACATTTTATACACAATATAGAATCGTAAATAAATACAAAATTTCATAAGAATTGGAAAAAAAAATTTTAAATGCCTAAAAAGTTCTAAAGGGGACCCCCTTTTGAATCGAAATTAACATACAAATCCCTATAGGAAATTAACATTAGGCCTATGCGAAGATAAGGTGGAAAGGGAATTTAAAAAGAGTAGAGAGAGACGATAATGTTTGCAAGTGAGAGAGAGACATATATGTTTTCTTTGAAACAATTAAAGATACAAATAAATTTAAAAAAAATGGGAATTTAAATAATAATTGATTTTTAATCTAATAAAAAGAAAAAGATTTAAATTCCGTTACCATGGCAACCATTTCTATCTTTCCTATGAAGAACAAGAGTAAAGTGGTCTTCAGAAGATTTCAACGGCAAAATGAGAATATACATTTTAAAGAGCATCTAAAAAATAGTTCATTTATGAATTTTAAAAAAAATCCTTGGAGGGAATTTTGAGAAAATCGAAAAAAACTGAAAAAGTACATCAGTAAAGTACTAGTACTTTTTGGCCGATTTTGTTCAAAAGCTTATTTTGAGATTCTTCAAAGGTACTTAAGTTAAATATAAAATTTCAATCCGCTAGCTCAACTCCTTCATGCTAAAAATCTGTCCACACACACACACAGAGACACACACACACACACACACACACACAGACCAATTTGCGGGACCCACTTTTTTGGACTCAGGGGACCTCAAAACATGTATATCCATCAAAATCTCGACATCGAATTTTTGACATGATCGCAATACTTTCTCTCCTATATATTTCATATATAGGGTACGAGAAAAGTAAAAATAGAACTGAAGAAGGCTGGGACGATTTATCGAAAGATCGCTATTTATATTCTTTTTTTTTTCGTTAACTTCTTTAAAGTCTTTTGAGGCCATTTAGATCCCGTCCCTATTTCAATTGATTGGTTCCAAATTCAATTGAAATAAATTTTTCGCCTGGGACGGGATGCGAACTCTTGACCTTTGGCACCAGAAGTTTCTATCCTTTCAACTATTAACTTGCCCTCGGGCTTGGTGTAGGGGTTAGGGTGCTAACCTTCTATACTGAGGGTTCCGGGTTCTAATCCCAGGTAATCCGATGATTTTATTTAAGCCATTTGGATACCAAATACTGAGGCCATTTAGAGGTTTTTTGTATTGTATTTTTGAAAATCGATGGCTACCGGGTTCATATTTTTTAAAAATATAGTAATTTTATATAAAAAAAATATAGCATTTATTTAGATTTATAAATTCTTATTAAAACAATTTAAATAATTACCAGATGTTTTTTTTTTTTATGAAGGTGAAGGTTAAATCGAATAGATTTTACTTTAAACAAAACGAGTTTACATCTATGCAAAATGGAAATTATTCCTTTTTAGCTTCGGGGATTTCCAATTATCAATTAACATGAATTTATTTTTTATAAAAATAAAAGTACTTCCTTCAAAGAATATCATATTTATTCAGAAAAGTATGAATTAAAAGAATGAATTTATCAATTTCTTACGTTTCTTGACCTCTAATAAATATTAGTCTAAATTTGCAATTTAAATTTACGATAATGACATGCAAAATGTTTGTTTTTATTTCTATTTAACTGAATAAATAATCTATATTTTATTCATTTAATGAAGCAAAGAAAAGTACGAATTTTTCATTATAAATACTGATTGAGTTATTATCAAGGGACTGTAGACTTGTCCATTAATTTTCGTAGGACTTTTGGCCTTAAAAAATATTTTTTCCAATTACTCTATAATAAATACTGTATTTCTATGTGTCATGGCATCATCTTAAGTACAAGCCAAATCTAGTACTTTGCCTCTGATAGGCTCCCTATCCCGAGTTTTTCAATCGATATTACATAATGGTACCATATTTATTTAATGATTTTAAAGAACTTGAAGGACTTAAATAAGGCACGAGGAGGCAATGGCTAAGCCGGCTAAGCTTAGGATTACGGAGTCCGAAGTCTCAACACGACTCGGGTTCGGATCCAGCTTGCCGCAAATAATTCAACCATCCTGCCGAAGTCTCCTCTTAGGGTAGGTAGGGGGATAGCCCCACCGTGGTATCACAAAGGGCCTAATTGGCCTAAGTGTGTTCCCTCTCTGGGAACGGCCACTTCAACCTAACCTAAATAAGGCACATATATCAAAAGTTTTTTGTAACATAAGTGACTAATAATTATAAAGGGTTTTTTGTAGTAGGCCTACCTACAGTGTTTCTGAGGAAACCGAATATGTATTCAGATTTGATTTGTCACTTAAAATTTTATATTTATATGGACAAAATTAAGTTTTTTTTTTAGGGTAAAACTGATACTATTTTTGAAAAAAGCATATTTTAAAACCCTTCAAATTTAGTAACCCAAAAAAAAGTAATTTCTAAAATTTGGAAAAATAAATTTGCTTCTTCGGGCTCATAATTCCGCCCCCCTTAAGATTTGCGTCCCCATTTGCTAATTTATTTCTTTATATCCCTCGATTCTTTATAACAGATTTATTTTTTGTTCCTACTGTTAAAAAGAGAAAATGTCACATTATTAGAAAATTAGGCCTTTATTAAGAGGACAGAGATGCCAGTGGTGTTTAAAAAGCTCCCTGAATAAGACGTTTCGACCTGAATTATTGAGTCATCTTCAGTTATTTCAAATAATAAATTTAGAGCGAAATGTCTTATTCTAGGAGTTTTATTGAACTCGGTGCATCCTGCTTTGGCTAACATCGCCATCCTTCTATTATATTTGTAACAAAGCCACATTTACAAGCAACAAATAAATACATATCTTTATATTTATAATACAATTTCTTAGTTGATTAATAGTGAGATAAAAGTGCCGGAAATTGTCGAAGAGTGATCCCTTTAAAACAACTTAAGAGACTGGGTAAAGTGCATATCTGGATTAACCTAGATAAATCCGGTCATTTGTTAAAACAAAGAATATTCCTATTTAATTAATTAATCTACAAAAATTAAATTAATTTTCGTTAGAACTTTTTTGTCCTAAAAAAATATTTTTCCATATTACTCTGACCAGGGCCGGATTTAGGGGGGGGGGGGCATGTAGTGGGTGCATGTGCCTCGGGCGGCAGATATCAGGGGTTGGCAATTAAAGAAAGATTTACTAAAAAAAAGGTAAAATGATATGAATTTTATATAGAAAATTTTAAGGAGGGGGGCTGCAAATTAAATTTTGCCCCCTAAAAAATCTCGTAGTTCCGGCTCTGACTCTGACTATTGTAAATAATTCGATAGCAGTGTGATGGCATTATCTTCAAGTACAAGCAACGGTTGTTATGCAAATAATCATACTTTTATATTATTTGTGTTTACAGGTATCGAAATATTTACAATAGTTAGGGCTGGTTGCTTCACTTCTAATAAACTAGCTATACCTTGGATAAGTTAGTTGATTGAGACTTTCGAATATTTTTATATCAAGTAATCATATGATTAAATAAGAGCCCAGAACCAAAGTTCGGCTTAACAAAGAGATAAAATTAGGAGCACAAGCCTTGTTTATTTATTCTTATGGAAATTTTTCAATTTTTGTTACAAAATTAATTAGTTTTAATTCATTATTTAAATTTTAAATTTTTATTCATTTTAATTTTTATTTTTAATAATTTTTAACTTTGCCCATCAACCGTAGGTTGGACAGGTAAAGTTAATGTAATCGTAAAAAAAAATCGAAATTTTTCTGAAGCTGCCAAAATGCGTTTTGAGGTCCCCTGAATCCATTTAAGTAGTTTTTGGAATGATGTCTGTGTGTGTGTCTGTGTGTGTGTGTGTGTGTATGTCTGTGGTAATTTTTTTCGTCAACGAAATCTCAAAAACTATTCATTCAATTGTTTTGAAATTTTGCACCCATAAACTAGGAATAGAGGTCAAGAACTGAAAAGCTTTTGGTAAACATCGGACCATTAGGGGGGGGGGGCTCTAGGGGGGGCAAAATTTTTTTTCTTACATAACCTATAATTTTTTTTATATATTCAGAAACTAGACTTCCTCCCGAGTAAAATGATATATAATATGTATAACATCGGACCATCAGGAGAGGCTCTAGGGAGGGGGGACAAAAATTTTTTTCTTGAATAGTGGGCGGGCAAAGTTGTGCGCTCGGCTTAGTCCGACCCTTTATTTTTTAATCATTTTCTTATACGTCAGATAGCTAATTATATGTGAAAAAACTCATTTTTTTTTAACTCAAATGTTTAGCGTGTGCTTGTCTAATAGATCAATGATTTGCTATCGGTCGGATAAGTTTGCTAGTTGAGTACGGATTGGGGCCTTAGAGTAGCATAGAAAAAATATTTTAATGAACTTAACAAAAAAGTTTTTTTTAATAGTATATAACTTGAATTTGCGCCGGTAGAGAATTTATAAATGTGACCCTTTAGTCAATAGAGCTCTTTTAGTTTCAAAAATCAAGCTTTCATTGTTTTATTGGATTAAGAATTTGAAAATATTAATTTTGAGGATATGCAAACATACACTCACAATAGAATTAATTATTATTGTTATTCACAGGAATACAGGCCACTATTTCTCTCTCTCTCTCTCTCTGACCTTCACTACTCGCCAATTGCTGGCTTTGAACTCGGGGAGAACCAGTCTCGAAGTTTTTTCCTTAAGATTTTATCCGGTATCTAACTAGGCTTAGGAGACAGAGGGGGATCTCACATACTTTCCAACTCTCTTTTCCTCATTTCATTCACTATGGTTGCATTCACTAAAATAATTTTCTAAAGGAAGAGATTTTTAATATTTTTTTTAAAACAAGAATCAATTAAAAGGTAGATATGATTTATAAATATAAAAAATACCATGTCTGTAAATTAAAAATTAATAATTACTATGTAATTCATTCAAGATCGAATTGTTCCTTTTTCTTTATGCAGTCAACTGCACCTGTAGTTATTTGATTTGAGTCATCAGATTTATTGTGTCACCTTACTACTAAAATATAAACAACTCGTATGTCTGATTTTTTTCTCATTTTAATATTTAAGTGTTTTTATATAATAATTATTCAACTTTTCTTCATTTTTATACGGGCTCTTAACTATCAAATAAAAATTAAAATCATCACACGTAATCAAAAACTATAAGGTGTAATACCTATTTTATAAAGTTTTTTTTGATTTCTTAGAAAATACAATTTTTTTGACATACGAGGTTTTAATGTGACGATATGTCTATTTTTTTCATCAGCAGTACATTAGAATTCACTAAAAATTCACATAAAATTTTATAAATATGGGAAAACCATTGCAACTATTTCTCCTACCTTTTCTATGAAGTACAAGAGTAAAGTGTGCTTCAAACGATTTTGAGAGAAAAATGGGAATATACCATCTTTTGCAATAGTATTGAGACTAAAGCCCGGTAGTTAGGCAACCCAAATGGCCCGTGTGAGAAATATCTTTTTCAAAGCAGACAGCTTATTACGCCTCAGTGATGTATCTAACTAAATATAAAATTTCAGCCTAATTTCTTCTTTCTTTATTTTGACTAAACACATACAGACAGATCATTTTGCGGGACGTACTTTTTTGAACTCAGGGGACTCCCATCAAAATCTCGTCATTTATTTTTGAAATGCAATATTTTCTCTCTATATTTTATATTAACATATAGAAAGTAAAAAAGTACAATCTATTTCATCTTATTGTTGCTTATCTTTTAGTTTTTTTTTCAATCAAATAGGCCTACATTAAAAAACTTTTTCTGGGACACTTTTTTATTTTCAAAAGGACTTATTGTAATAGAATTATTAACTTGAAAATATTGATAATTATTTTTGTTTTTCATTTTTTTGTTCTGTAATTACAATTAGATCATACAAGCTAGTTTATTAATACTATATAATTAAATTATAATTTATTATTGTTTGTTTTAACCTTGTTTTGATAAAGTATTGAGTGAAAAAATGATAAATGAACTATTCTCGTTATCATGAGATTAGGATACAAGTTAATAATCAAGTTATGTTTACATTAATATAAGATAAAGTATCATAGATTTATTATTCTGCTTAGTAATTTTAAAGATATCTAGTATAAAATATTTTTAGTGAATTCATTGGCCTTATTTTTCATAGGTAGTCTACAATTTTCAATTGTCATAAAAATTATTCTAAAATTTAAAATATAAATTTAAACAAAGATTATTTTGCATAGTTGCAGTTTTTTTTTTTTTTTTTTTTTTTTTAAACATTCACACTTTTTTCTCATTCACACTCACACTCACACACACATTCACACAGTCTTTTCGGCAACTCAGGCCATTTAAGACTTTAGACGATAAGCGTTGTAATTAATGTATATATATTGAGGGTTCAGGCATTTCTATTTAAGCCATCTGGTATCCAAATGGCTTAAATAAAATCATCGGACTGCCAGGGTCCGAACCCGCGACGTTTGGCATATGAGGTAGGCACGCTACCTACTATGCCACTCCCGGGGGCCATAGTTGCAGTTAAAAGTATTAAAATCACAGTCCTGATTTATAAGGTAGAACACGCGCTCAAAGTTGAAATTCCTTAGATAGTAAACGCTTTGGGTATACAACTTTTATATTAATGTCTACCTCACACAGACATGTGTGTCGTTTGGGATGCCTAGCTCAATGGCGTTAAAATGGTATATGCTAGTCCCAAAACATATGCACTGAGTGGTACATTTATAAATTTTTTTTACACAGAAATACAATAAAATATTTTACACTCTTCCAGGACTGGATTTGGCTTGTTCAGTCCATACCAAAACAAAATATATTTAAAAATATATCTTATTCATTTATTTACCTGTGACCTGAGGAGGAAAAATAAATAAATAATAGACCTATATATTTTTAAATATACGTATTTTGTTTTGGTATGCACTGAACAAGGCCTGTCAACCCCATCTATTACAACCAAGGGGGGATACAAAGGGGTGGAGGAGTAAAGGTGGTTATTAAGTGGTATTAACCCCCCTTCAAAATTTTAGAAAAATATTTTTTTTTTTGGAAAAAAATTTTATTTTTAATGTAAAATTTTAAAAATTAATACGCCTACTTAAAAATTTGATTTGTATATGTATTCTGGTAAACAAGTACAGAATGGGCCTTTAAACTAAAATTAAAAAAAAATTGTGTGCTCTGCGACCAGTCACACCAGATTACCCCCCCCCCCCCTCCCCCGAGAAGCTCTTCTGGATCCGCCCTTGATTATAACAATAAATAAAGAAATGATAAGCATAACAGACAATAAACGATATTCATTTATTTCGAATATACAGTCTCAGTCTGACTTTAAACTGCTCTAATATATCGGAATTCATAATACTATAGAGCAGCGTTTTCCAAACTGTGAGGCGCGCCTCCCTAAGGAGGCGCGGACTAGTCTAAGGGGAGGCGCGAATATTGGCCACCAAGATCAATTTCCCAAATGATTGCTTCGTGTAGTTTTATAAATAAAATGTGTGAGTGTTTAAAAAAAAAAAAAAAAGATTAAATTAGGGGTTGCAAAATTAAAAAAAATGTTTTTTTAATTTATTTTAGCTAAATTGAAGCCAAATAAATATAAAACATTCAAAAAATAGGGTTGATTATTATTTTGATTAGGGGATGAAGGGTTGATTATTTAAGAAAGGCCTTGGAATATTCCAAATCACTTGTTGACATTCTTTTCCAACTCTAAATACAGTTAGATTAGAGCAAAAGGTATTTTTTTACTTTTAATAAAAAGGGAATTGTTATTTTCATCTATTTTTATTCCTATACAAAGATAAGAGAGTCGAATCTCTCGTCCAGTCGAGTCGAGCGCGTTGCCGGGATGCAGGCGTTGCTCTCTTTTTTGTGTTTAAAGTGAATCAAAGTGAATAATTAATATAGTGTAACCCACCCTGGCCACACCGTCAGCAAACACACCCTCTTGAGAGTCTTATTAAAGGTAATTATTATGCATTTTATCGTTGAAAAAAAAAACAATGATAGAAACAAATAATTTGACTGCGAAAAACGATTCTTTTGAATATGAAATTAAATATTTTGTATTTCACTAAGGGTAAAGGGAGAATATAAGCTGTTGAAAGGGGAGGGGGAGTGTAGGTGTCATTGAAAAAAAATTGGTTTTTTATTTTTTACTTTTTTTTTTTTTAAAAACACTTTCTCATTCATACTCACACTTAATATACTTTTACACAGGAGTGGATTAAGGGTTGAAAATTAAAATAAAATAAAAATTAAAATAATTATTTATAAATGTATTCAAATTATTTTGAGAGTAATTTCGCGGTGAAGGCTCGCATTTCCTTAAAGGGAGGGGGGAGGTATGAAGGCATTAACCCCCCCCCCCCCCCCCTGGTTAATGCCTCATCCCCTATAATGCATAAGGATATAAATGTTTTTTAATACTTTAACTAAAAAATTCTGGTGGACTGGCGCACAGCACACAACTTTCTCTTACCTTCGGTAATCGAAAGTTGTGTACTGTGCTTGTCACACCAGATTTTTTGTGTCGACATGTATTTAGTTTCCGACAGTAGGGTACAATTGAATTCAAGATGTAAAATTTATAAGTATGGGAAAATATTTATATTTTGATACCATGGCAACCATTTCTCCTATCTTTTCTATGGAGTACAAGAGTAAAGTGGTCTTCAGAAGATTTCAATCACAAAATGAGAATATACATTTTATAGAGAATCTAAAAAATAATTGATTTTTGAATTTTAAAAAAAATCGTTGGAGCAAATTTTGAGAAAATCGAAAAAAACTGAAAAAGTGAATCAGTAAAGTGCTAGTACTTTTTGGTCGATTTTGTTCAAAAGCTTCGTGTCACGTCCCATGGGGGTGCCTAACTTAAATATAAAATTTCAACTTCCTAGCTCTTTTCGTTCTTGAGATATTTTGTTCACAGACACACACACACAGACAGACAGACCATGTCGCGAAAACCACTTTTTGGATTCAGGGGACCTCAAAACGTGAAGATCCATCAAAATCTCGACATCGAATTTTTGACATGAATCCAATACTTTCTCTCTATATACTGGTATATATTACATATATACATAGGTAAGAGAAAGTAATAAATGCATTCTGTTAAAATTTATTTTCAATATTTAGCAAATAGCATAGTGAGAAGAAACATTTTAATGTCATTCTAAAATTTCTTATTACTGGGGCGGAATTAATTTTTGAAAATTTCAAAACTCTCATAAACAGATAATAATAACACTGGGTAACTTAGGAACCCATCGATCCCTTGCAGAATTTTGTAGAGATTTTTTCATTAGTTAGAAAAGTAAGATATGATTAGTCCACTTAGAATTTTACTGGGGTGAGTTACCGCATCTTTTTGTATATAGAACTAATCTCAATTCGGATTTGAATTTTTACTTTCTCTTACCTCTATATATATGTTAATATATAGAGAGAGAAAGTATTGGATTCATGTCAAAAATTCGATGTCGAGATTTTGATGGATATACACATTTTGAGGTCCCTTGAATCCAAAAAAGTGGTTTTCGCGACATGTTCTGTCTGTGTGTCTGTTTGGGTTCAATTTAAAGCATGAAGGAATTGAGCTCGGAGGTTGAAATTTTATATTTAAGTTAGGTACCCCCCTAGGGCGTGAAAATATGATTTGAGAAAAATATTTTTCTTCAGGAATGAAAGTTAGAAAAATCTTTAAAAATATATTTTAACAGCTGACGTTTCAGCTTTGTTCAAAGCCATCCTCGGAGCTGTTAGTGGTCATCCTAGGATGACTTTGACCAAGGCCGAAACTTCAGCTATTAAAATATATTTTTAACGAAAAAATTCTGGCTTTGTTTTTTCTAACTTTCATTCCTGATATTATACGAATTCCACCAGCCATAAAATACCCTTATGCCAGCGTTTTCTAAACTGTGAGGCGCTGGGGAGGCCCTAGGGAGACGCGGACTAGTCTAAGGAGAGGCGCGAATATTGGCCCCCAGGACCAAATGATTGCTAGTTTTAATATAAATAAGAATTAATAAAAAAAATATTTTTATATATATTTATATTTTTTAGCATTAAAAATTTTTGTTTTTTTATTAATTTATAAAATGGGGGAGGGGGGAGGCATCATAAGATTAATTATTTTTAAGGGAGGCGTGGTAACATAAAGTTTGGAAACCACTGCTGTAGTTAGCCTATTGTACTTCGACACACCTCTATAGAAAAGGCCTTTCTCTCTACTATTATATATAGAGTAGTTCCAGGGATAAAATTATATTTATAGTTCTAGTTTTAAATTATCAACATATCATAATATAATATAAAGTGTTAGTGGCTGACTTCCTGTCACTGTGTGTATGTGCCTATCAGTAGGCTGATTGGCCAGAATAAAAGGAAGTTGAATGAAAGAGGGAAATTTAAAACTAACAAGTCAGAGAGGAAACTTTCAAATTTTCCAAAAACCTCACACAGACATGTGTGTCGTTTGGGATGCCTAGCTCAATGGCGTTAAAATGTTTGATGAAATGAGCAAGAATAAATTTGATGTATTTGCTAGCCGAAGGCGAGAAAGGGGGTCCAGGTGGTGAAGTCACAATTTATATAATAAATTAATTTGGTATTTGTATTTGTTACATAAACAATTTATAGCTGAGATGTTATATTAATAAGAGGGTAAAAATGAGAAATGCAGCTAAGGTTATTTCTTTATTCGATTAATTCACACAGCTGACGTTTCGGTTCCGCGTTTGAACCATCCTCACAGCTGGCGAAAAGTCATTATGAAAGTGTCATAGTGAATTTTATGCATTGTTGAAAAATTCTTATATAATAAATATATACACAGTGTGGGACGACCAGGTACATAAATTATTATGTATGACACTTTCATAATGACTTTTCGCCAGCTGTGAGGATGGTTCAAACACGGGACCGAAACGTCAGCTGTGTGAATTAATCGAATAAAGAAATAACCTTAGCTGCATTTCTCATTTTTACCCTCTTATTAATATTTGTATTTGTGAATCTATTTTTGTGAGATTTTCTCTATTCTCGCATTTCATGTGAAGGGGAGATAAAATAATACCCTGTCAATATAAAAAATTTTGAATAATTGATAAATTAATTTGGTAGCCAATTTTATAGTATAAAAACTCAAAATAAGCAAAAAATCTGGTGTGACTGGCGCACAGCACACAACTTTCTTTTACCTTCGGTAATCGAATGTTGTACCTATACTGTGCTTGTCACACCAGATTTTTTGTGTCGGCATGTATTTAGTTTCCGACAGTAGGGTACATTCGATTTTCAAGATGTAAGATTTATATGTGAAAATATTTATATTTTGTTACCATGGCATCCATTTCTCCTATCTTTTCAATGGAGTACAAGAGTAAAGTGGTCTTCAGAAGATTTCAATGACAAAATGAGAATATACATTTTAAAAAGAATCTAAAAAATAATTAATTGTTGAAATATAAAAAAAATCGTTGGAGTGAATTTTGAGAAAATCGAAAAAAACTGAAAAAGTCCATCAGTAAAGTACTAGTACTCAGGGGCGTATATAGAAATTTTTTTCGGGGGGGGGGCCCGAACTCAAAAATTTTTCTGCGGAAATTTTTATTTTTAAGAAACTAAATTTTTTTTCACACGAAATTTTTTGCGGAACACTTTTTCCTTTGCGGAACCAAAGTTTTCCATCCTGCGGAAAAATTTGTTGCGCAGATGTCTGTATATCCCTATATATGTATATGGGTTTGGGAAATTTAGGGGGGGGGGCGGGCCCCCTCGCCCCCCCCCCCTTATATACGCCCCTGCTAGTACTCTTTGGCCGATTTTGATTAAAAGCTCCGTGTGATGTCCCAGGCGGGTACCTAACTTAAATATAAAATTTCAACCTCCTAGCTCTTTTCTATCTTGAGATATTTTGTTCACACACAGACACACAGACAGACCATTTTTTTGGATTCAGGGGACCTCAAAACGTGTATATCCATCAAAATCCCGACATTGAATTTTTGACATGAATCCAATACTTTTTCTCTCTATATATATTAACATATATATAGAGGTAAGAGAAAGTAAAAATGCAATCTCAATACACTTAGTTTTGCCTAATTAGTGTAGAAAATTAATATTAGATTTATTAGAGAAAAAAATTTTTTTTTTTTCTTAGGCGTGGCACGTATTCAAAGTTCAAGTTGCAAATTTCTCATTTCTTTTGTTTTTTTTTTTTTAAACTTAATCACATCCTATCACAAATATTTATTAGGTATCTCTAATCACTCAAGAGGATTCTAATAGAGAGGAAAAGTGATTGCTTGAAACAATTCCTTTCACTTTTAACATAATTCTAGTTTCAGAGTTTTTTTTTCCTCATCAATATAATAAACTAATATTTATTTAATTAATATAAATTACCTTCATTTTATTAAATCAAAAAAATTATTCTCAATCAAAACAAATTTTTTTTTATTCTTTCACTTTTCATTAATTGTAGGTACTATATTTATTTTGAGATAAATAAAAAAAAAAAAAAAAAAATTTCCAAATCATTTTTATCACTATTTTTTTTATCGTTATTATTGTTATTGCTTATCACTTTGGATCATCATTTTGTCCATTATACTTAACATAACAAGATAAAATTGATATTAAGCGATAAAAAATTTTTTTCATTGAGGAAAATTTTATATTTTTTCCCAAATTATCAAGTTAATTTGGTTCTACAATTTTAAAGAAAAAAAAAGAATTAAAATCATGGGCTAAACTAGAAAGGTCCCGGGGGGGGGGGGCAAAAGGCTCGTGCCCCCCCCCCCGCCCCAAGAAAAATTGAGTCAATATGGGCCCTTTCAGCCCCTCCTTCCCAGACAATGGCTGGTTCCATGGCTCCCCCCAGCCAAATTCCGCCCATAATTATAATTATTGTAAATTTCACTAGATTTAAAAAGAATCAATTTCTAAAACTATAAAAGTTTTGATTCTAAGCATTTTTAAACCTAGTAGCGATTTTGTCGTGCAACTCGTGTCTCGCGGCAAGTCTCAGGGAAGTCGCGCATTTTATTTTATTTTTATTTTTAAAAATTTTAAATGGATAGTGATAGTGGGTAGAATAAAAAATAATTACATATACAATATCAAGGGGAGGGGGGAGGGAGGGCCCAAACATAAAGGGCCTAGAGGCCCCAGAGGATCTTAATCCGCCATTGATAACAGTTAAGTAATAATAATTTTATCAGTAATAAATTCTTAGAAAACATTCCAGAACTTGAAATTCGCAGCCCTGAAGGCCTATCATCAAATAACTATTGAAATTAGCAAACTTATCAGTTTTTTTCGTATGTTTGTTTGTTAGGAGATCCTAAATTTTGCAACATGTCGGCTCGTAAATGTAATTTATGATTAAATTGTGAGATAAATGCTTTTATTAAAAATCCAGTCGTTAAAACCACTGATTTTTTAAAAAATTAATAACTGAGTATAAGCCTATATCAGTGCTCAGGGCCGGATCTAGGGGGGGGGGGGGCAGTGGGGGCATGTGCCCCGAGCGGCAGATATCAGGGGGCGCGGCAATTAAAGAAAGATTTACTAAAAAAAAAAAAAAAAAAAGGTAAAATGATATGAATTTTGTATAGAAAATTTTAAGGAAGGGGCCGCTCCGGCAAATTAAATTTTGCCCCCCCTAAAAAATCTCCTAGTTCCGGCCCTGTCAGTGCTTTTTATACTTTTTTAAGTCGCGGCTCCCTTGTAACCCAAGTCAATATCTCAAGACTGGCCCTGGGACAATTAATTAAGAATTTTATTCATGAGTTGGTCATTTGGGTAGGCACGATACTGGAAATTGGTTTAACAAAATAAACATTTTAAATTTAAATTCTAGGGTCTTTTTCGCCTTCAGAGGCCATTTTGACCCCGTCCCTTTTTACTTCAATTGTTTGGTAGACAAATTTTGAAATACATTTTTATACCTCTAACACAAGAGGCAAGTACTCTACTATAAGTGCTACAACTCAGAGGGATAAATTCTCTATTGAGGATATTAGAAACTTTTCCTCGTGTGCGGGTTATTATTTATTTAGTAATTCATTGTTCTCGACATCCAAACATTCGCGAATATTAAAAGGGCAAACAAAATCGAAGAGGCAAACTTCCTTGAATATTTAATTTATATAAAGAAAACATAATTAATATTTCATGTAAATTAGTATAAGGAAAATGTAAATATATATATAAATATAAGTACGTCGTAAAAAAAAAAAAATAATTTATATAAATAAATAAAAAAAATGAAAAAAAATTAATAAGTGGATATTATTTATATAAGCTTACAGCTAAAAAAAAATATGAAAAATATTCTGCCATTTTTACTTTCTCTTACCTCTATATATATGTTAATAAGACTTATATATATAGAGAGAGAAAGTATTGGATTTATGTCAAAAATTCGATGTCGAGATTTTGATGGATATACACGTTTTGAGGTCCCCTGAATCCAAAAAAGTGGTTTTCGCGACATGGTCTGTCTGTCTGTGTGTGTGTCTGTGTGTGTGTGTGTGTGTCTGTCTGAACAAAATATCTCAAGAACGGAAAGGGCTAGGAGGTTGAAATTTTATATTTAAGTTTAGGCACCCTCCTGGAACGTAACACGAAGCTTTTGAACAAAATCGACCAAAGAGTACTAGTACTTTACTGATGCACTTTTTCAGTTCTAAATTCGCTCCAACGATTTTTTTTTTTTTTTTTTAAATCACTTTACCCTTTTTTTTTGAGAGTCACGAAATTTGCCGCACGCGAAAATTTTTTTCACCTTCCGTCAAAATTATTCGACCTTTTTTATAGCAAAGCTAAATTATTTTCCGCACTCCGGGAAATTTTTGCCGCTTGCGTTGAGAAAATCATTTTATCTTTTTTTTGCAAAATTTTATTTTTCGCGCTTCTTTGTTTTATCTAAATATCTCGCGGCACCCCTTAGCCATTCTCGCGGCATCCTTGAGTGCCGGGGCACACCGGTTGGGAACCACTGCTCTAGACTCTAAATAATTTTGGTTTTTTTTTCCAGTTCCCGAAACCTAATTTGTTATTTATTTAATATAAAAAAAATATTAGAAAGAATTTTGTTTATCTTAATAAATTAATCATTTGAATTATTTTTGTCCTTCGAATAGAAATTCATAACAAATTCTTTCTGCTATTGATAAAAATTCAAATTTGTCGTCGATCTTGGAGGGATTTGAATTTTTCTTAACAGACAAGGCGAATTCTGAATCCTTGATAGGGACCTCGAAATTCAAATGTTTTTTCTCATTACACAATTCATTTTTATTACTTTTTATTTCTTATACGCTTGAGTGCATAATTTAATAATTATCAATTTTTAGATTACTTTTATTATAAAAATATTTAATATTTAAATAAGTTAAGAACAATATAATATAAAATAATTAATATATGATTATCATCTGATATAATTTTAAAGTTCTTAATTTATTTTATTTTTGCATATTCAGGAAGCATTAAATATTCTATTTTTGCAATCCTTTATAAAATTATAATTATATAATAAGTAGACCTAATATTTTTACTTTCTCTTACCCTATATATGAAATAAGCTTATATATAGAGAAAGTAATCGATTCATGTCAAAAATTCGATGTCGAGATTTTGATGGATCTTTTTAAGGTCCCTTGAATCAAAAAAAGTGGTTTTTGCGACATGGTCTGTCCAGTGGCGGATTAATGCAATTTTGTCGGGGTGGGGAGGGGGCGTTTTTTTTTTTTTTTTTTATTTAAGGACCTTGTGGGGCATCTATGGCCATTTAGACCTCTTTCCTATTTATTTAAATTGATTGGTAACAAATTCATTTGAAATTAAAGCCCGGAAATCATAATTTCTTTAGATTACTAGTTTTTATAACATTGTGAATTTCTTCTCGTCGGGGGGGCGATCGCCCCTAGCCCCCCCCCCTTTAATCCGCCCCTGGGTCTGTCTCTCTGAGTGTGTGTGTGCTGTGAACAAAATATCTCAGTAACTAAAAGAGCTACGAGGTTGAAATTTTATATTTAAGTTAGGCACCCTCCCAGGGAGGAAAAATAAGCTTTTAATCGAAATCGGCCAAAGAGAACTAGTACTTACAGATGTACTTTTTTTCAGGATTTTTCGATTTTCTCGAAATTCGCTCCAACGATACGGTTTAAAATTCATAAACAAACTATTTTTTTTTTTTTTTTATTTGTTTAAGATTTTTTTTCGAAATTAGAGGCCATTTTTGCGATAGGATTGTTAATTGAAACGGGATGGAAATTGGACGGGATGCGAACCCTCGACCTCTAGCACCAGAAGCACCTTTGAACGTCAGTCAGGCCCGTCATTTTGGGGCCCGCAATGGGGAAAATTTTTTGATCGGGGAAAGAGATTTCCGTGATCCTAAAAAAGATAAAAAATTTTTTTTGCACGGCAAAAAAAATTTCGTGGACAATTTGGTTCTGCGAAAAAACATTTTTTTCGCACGGAGGGAAAAAATTTTCCGCGAGGCGGAAAAATTAGGTTCCACAAAAAAAATTCGTTAATTACAATATTGCCTAGGGCCCGCTTTAGCCTTAGTCCGCCACTGACCTCAGGTCAAATGCATCCCGAATATTAGACTCACTGAATGAGTAGAAAATAGAAAAAAAAAAAAAAAAAGTAAAACGATATCATGAATATCCAAATTCCTCATCGTTAAATTCAAATGATTGATCAGATTTTTATAAATATTAATATATATCGCCACTCAGGGCTGTAGCCAAGGGCGGATACAAGGGGTTCGGGGGTAATTACCCCCCCCCTCCGAGATTGAAAAAAAAATCTGGTGTGACTGGCGCACAGCACACAACTTTCGCTTTCCTTCGGTAATCGAAAGTTGTGTACTGTGCTTGTCACACCAGATTTTTTGTATCGACATATATTTAGTTTCCGACAGTACGGAACATATGAATTCAGATGTAAAATTTATAAGTATGGGAAAATATTTATATTTTGTTATCATGGCGACCATTTGTCCTATCTTCCCTATGAAATACAAGAGTAAAGTGGTCTTCAGAAGATTTCAATTGCAAAATGAGAATATACATTTTAAAGAGAATCTAAAAATTAATTGATTTTTGAATTATAAAAAAAAATCGTTGGAGCAAATTTTGAGAAAATCGAAAAAAACTGAAAAAGTACATCAGTAAAGTACTAGTACTCTTTGGTCGATTTTGATTAAAAGCTTATTTTTCCGATCTCGGGGGGTGTTTAACTTAAATATAAAATTTCAGCCTCATAGCTCAATTCCTTCATACTTAAAATTGAACACAGACACACACACCACACAGACAGACCATGTCGCGAAAACCACTTTTTTTGGATTCATGGGACCTCAAAACGTGAAGATCCATCAAAATCTCGACATCAAATTTTTGACATGAATCCAATATTTTCTCTCTAACCTATATATATTACATATATACACAGGTAAGAGAAAGTAAATAAATGTATTTTGAATGTAAAATTAATACTTAAATTTGATTTGTATTTATATTCTGGCAAACGAATGGCAAAGAATGCGGCTTTAAATTACCGAAATTTAAAAAAAATTATGTGCTGTGCGACCAGTCACATCAGATTACCCCCCCCCCCCCCAAGGCGGATTAATGCAAGTTTGTCTAGGGGGCGGTTTTTTTTTTGTTTCTCTTACCTATGTATATATGTAATATATATATAGAGAGAAAGTATTGGATTCATGTCAAAAATTCGATGTCGAGATTTTGATGGATCTTCACGTTTTGAGGTCCCCTGAATCCAAAAAGTGGTTTTCGTGACATGGTCTGTCTGTGTGTGTGTGTGTGTGTGTGTCTGTGTTCAATTTTAAGCATGAAGGAATTGAGCTACAAGGTTGAAATTTTATATTTAAGTTAAACACCCCCGGCAGTGGCTAACCAGGGGGGCTCGAGCCCCCCCCGCCCCAGCGCATCGAGCCCTTGGCGCCCCCCGAAACTGGCATAGGCGCCCTACGGCCTCTAAGATATAGCCCAGCGAATGTGATTTTATCATATTCTTTTCATCGATTGTCTTAAAAAATTGATAGTTTTCTTTTAAAATTATATTACAACTTGAATTCTACTATTTTAAATGAATTTAATTCCAAAAATAATAAATAACGTATATAGAGGCTTTATAATTAAAATTTTTTTTATTTTGCAATATATAAGCCTTAATTTGATGTTTTATGGCTGTGGAGATTTACTCAGGATTCGTATAAGCCTTAATATTTAATTTTTAAATTCAAAACTTTTTTAAGCATGAAGGAATTGAGCTATGAGACTGAAATGTTATATTTAAGTTAAACACCCCCGGAACCGTGAAAATAAGCTTTTAATCAAAATCGGACAAAATCGGCCTCTAATCGGGGGTTCGATTCCCCGGCAGTCTGATGATTTTATTTAAGCCATTTGGATACCAAATTTCAAAGTCAAAGTCTTATATGGCCAGGGCCGCAGACAGGGGGGGCAGGGGGGCTATATCCCCGGGGCCCGGCCCTCCGAGGGGGCCCGGGCCCATTGCGCTCCCACCTTAAAATTCTAATAAAAAGTAATTTTCATGGTTAAAATTTCAATTAAAAAAAATCATTTTCTTGAAATTTTTTCTTCAGGGGCCCGGGCCCTTTGAGCTCAAATCTTAAAATTTCAACTAAAAAAATCATTTTCTTGAAATTTTTTCTTCAGGAGCCCGGGCCCTTTGAGCTCAAATCTTAAAATTTCAACTAAAAAAATCATTTTCTTGAAATTTTTTTCTTCAGGGACTCAGGATAGCTAAAAAAGCAGATTTCAGTGGCTAATTTTCAAAAAATTTTCCATACCCCCAGATTCTCCCGGAAATCCTCTGAGATCCGTATAATTATTTCAAAAGTTGTGTCAAAAACTGTCTAAAAAATTGTTGGCATGAAGGCCACAATAGCCTTTTACATGCTGGGGGGGGGGGGGCGTATTAGTAAGTAGCCCCGGGGCCCGCCAAGTCTGTCTGCGGCCCTGTATATGGCCTAAGTTGCCGAAAAGACTGTGTGCATGTGTGTGTCAGTGTGAATGGGAAAAAGTGTGTGTTAAAAAAAAATGGGGATTGACTTCCCCGAGACTTTCTCGTATGTTCTTTTGGAATTACGTCTGGGTGTGTGTGTGAACACGATTGCTTAAAAACCAAAGCAGCTAGATGGATGAAATTTGGTATATGCTCCTTACACAAAAATTGTAGATTTCTATCAACTTTTGGAGTAAATACGTCACTTGGAAGTAGTACTTTTCCTAATAAGTTTTTTCAGAAATTTCGAAATTTTCAATTTTTTTGTTATATTATGATAAAATACTCAATTTTAAAAAGTTTTTATTCTTTGATATTTTTCCGAAAACTGAATAGTTTTTGAAATAATCACAGAAGAAAACGACATTTTTCGTAAAAGCAAAGAAAAATCAAAACAAAATCATACACGTGTCATTAAAAAACATGTAAATATAAACAAATACATTTGTTTCACAAATTCGCTGAGGAAATTACAGGATGGAAAAATTTGCCCGCCGAAGGCGGCAATTCCCAAGGCGAGCAAGGGGTCCAGGGGCGGGCCCCCTGCAAAATCGGCGCCCTAGTTGAGCTTCGCCCCCCCCGCCCTCAAAGGCTGGTTACGCCGCTGCCCCCGGGACCGAAAAATAAGCTTTTAATCAAAATCGGCCAAAGAGTACTAGTACTTTACTGATGTACTTTTTCAGTTTTTTTCCGATTTTCTCAAAATTTGCTCCAACGATTTTTTTTAAAATTCAAAAATCAATTAATTTTTAGATTCTCTTTAAAATGTATATTCTCATTTTGCAATTGAAATCTTCTGAAGACCACTTTACTCTTGTATTTCATAGGGAAGATAGGAGAAATGGTTGCCATGGTAACAAAATATAAATATTTTCCCATACTTATAAATTTTACATCTGAATTCATATGTTACGTACTGTCGGGAACTAAATATATGTCGACACAAAAAATCTGGTGTGACAAGCACAGTACACAACTTTCGATTACCGAAGGTAAGAGAAGTTGTGTGCTGTGCGCCAGTCACACCAGATTTTTTTATTTAAGGACTTTGTCAGCATCTATGGCCATTTAGACCACTTTCCTATTTATTTAAATTCATTGGTAAGAAATTCAATTGAAATTAAAGAGCGGAAATCATAATTTCTTTAGATTACTAGTTTTTATAACATTTTAAAAACTTCTCGGGGCGGGGGGCGCCCCCCCCTCGATAAACACCTCTGGATCCGCTCTTGGCTGTAGCCAGAAAGTTTTTTCAGGGGGGAGGAGTTGGAATCAATTAGACCTATTATTCGAGGTATTGATATAAAGCATTTTCGATTCATGTCATGTGCATTGCTTATTCCTAGAAATTAAAAGTACTGGCATGATCTACTCTGAACAGATCTAGAACAATGAGTGAAAATTCTTGACTTTCGGTTTTACTTTCCAAAAATTTTCAATTATGACTGTCTATGTATTAGAGCTACAGCCGATAATCTTCTGACATTCTTCTATTATGATAGGTTTTTCAACTCAGTTGCAGTAGTGAAGCCAAAATACTAAATTTGAAAGGACTTAGACATTTCTAGTGAGTTTTATTAATTTGAGAAGTTTTATTTAAACTTTTCAATTTTGTAAAATTTTTTATGTTTAGGTTGAAATTTGGGGTGATCCAAATCCCCTCCGTAGGGATAAAAAGAGGGCTGAATTTTTCAAAGGCTCAATTGTTTTCTTAATATGAAATGAATTTTATTATCAACGATCCTTTTTTTTTTGTATAAATTCTTTATTCATATCTACAATCACTCTTAATGAATAATTTATTTTTTTTTAAATATAATAGAGATGAGCCAAGAGATTTCACATTTGAAAGATTTTATTTTTTTTGCATCCTGTTTCATTGATTAATTAGTTAAATTGAATACGAATTTTTTTTTATTATATAATTCGATGACTAACTTAAATAATTTTTGCCTTAATCATAATAATTTTTATTTGATACTTATTCTTATTCATTATCATTTTGAATAAATTAAATAGAGATAAATTATTTCGTCTAGGTAGGCTATCTAATATTTCGAAATATTTTTTATAGGTTTTTTCCTTATGAAGTTAGAGGTCTTAATTTGTTGTGATTGATTGATTTTTGGAATTTTGCCGAAGAAAGGGGAACCCCCTGGCCAGGAAAATGAAATTTCTAAAAAAAATATATATATAAAATAAAATTTATTTTGAATACATTATTTACAAAACATTTTACAAAAGAGATGTGATATAAAAAATAATAATTATTGATTTAAAAAATTCGTAGATAAAAATAAATGTTTCAATAAAAAAACTTTCGGGTGGGCCAATAGTGCGTAGTGGACGGAAGATTGTGGGCTTATTAACGGACATTTTTAAAGTTTGTTGATTGCACGTAATGTGGGGCCTTTAGGGCTACAAATTTAAAATGTTTTTGTTTCAATTGCACTTCATATACAGGGTGGTCCATATCAAAGTTATGTTTTTTTTAAATGGAACACCCTGTATATTATTGCATATTTAGAATCTACGGCCAATTTTAGTATGACTTTATGTCAAGCAATGTATTCCAAACCAAACCGTTTAGCCGAAAATTGGGTTTTTGTGAAAAAACTGCTGTCTGAAAAAAATTGAATAACTCGCGAACCATAAAACCTAGGGGGCTGTTCTTTTGTGATTTTACTAACATTGAAATGTACTAATGTAGGCCAGATGGGGAACCCGGAACTATTCTTATGTTGGGAGAAATGGCCATGCCAATATGGAAAATTTCAATCATGGGCAACTTCATTTTTTCAAATGGAACATGCTACTTTTTTATGCCATGGGACGTGAAATTTAATTTATCTTTCAGCTGATATATGGTTGTCTGTATCTATCTTTGGTAGTTTTCTTTTTATTCCAAAATATCTGATAACGAAAAAAAAAAAATTTATTATAGCAAAATAATTGAAAAAAAAATCCAAACGCAAAATAAAATTGTAATAAATGGAAAAGATATGCCTAATATTCGAAAATGTCTTTTAAATTTCCTTTAAAATCATTTATTTGAACTCCTCGAAGAAGTCCCGCTTGCTCAAATTAGGGTTATGATTTGTCAACAAGATGGCGCACCTCCTAACCTGAACATAACCCTAATTTCTTTTTCGAGAAGTTCAAATAAATGATATTAAAGAAAATTAAAAGACATTTTCAAATATTTAGCATATTTTTTCCATTTATTTTTTGTTTTGCGTTTGGATTTTTTTTTCAATTATTTTGTCTATAATAAATATTTTTTTTTTCGTTATCAGATATTTTGGAATAGAAAGAAAACTACCAAAGATAGATATAGACAGCCTTATATCAGCTGAAAGATAATTAAATTTCACGTCCCATGGCATAAAAAAAGTAGCATGTTCCATTTGAAAAAATGAAGTTGCCCATGATTGAAATTTTCCATATTGGCATGGCCATTTCTCCCAACATAAGAATAGTTCCGGGTTCCCCATCTGGCCTACATTAGTACATTTCAATGTTAGTAAAATCACAAAAGAACAGCCCCCTAGGTTTTATGGTTCGCGAGTTATTCAATTTTTTTCAGACAGCAGTTTTTTCACAAAAACCCAATTTTCGGCTAAACGGTTTGGTTTGGAATACATTGCTTGACATAAAGTCATACTAAAATTGGCCGTAGATTCTAAATATGCAATAATATACAGGGTGTTCCATTTAAAAAAACATAACTTTGATATGGACCACCCTGTATATGAAGTGCAATTGAAACAAAAACATTTTAAATTTGTAGCCCTAAAGGCCCCACATTACGTGCAATCAACAAACTTTAAAAATGTCCGTTAATAAGCCCACAATCTTCCGTCCACGCACTATTGGCCCACCCGGTATGATATAAAAATTTAATCAAAAAGCTCGTTGTCTCTCCTAGCTGAGAATAATCTTTTTTTATTTTTTCTCGTTTGTTGTTTATCTGTAAAAAGAAAAAGAAAATTTATTGTAATTCAAAATATTTAAGAAGTACTTTAATTTGGTGCATATTGAATAATGCGTTTTTAAAAATGAGAGAATAAGCTGGATTTTTTTTTTCTAAATAACAATACCATTAATCCCACTGAGTGAGCAAGGTGGTGGAAAAAATAAGATTACTTAAAATCCCATGTATTGAATTTTTTTTTTTTTTTTTTTTTGCTTTATAATGGTAGTAAAGTCTATATTTACCCTCACTTTAATTTACTTTGGAACGTAATCTTGAAGATAACGAGGCTTTTTTATTCTTCTGCCAGGCGACGATGCTGCTCTATCTATGACATTAGTTGCTTTGTTTTGATCAAATGATAGAATGTTTTGGTTTTTTAATACCAGGAAGAAATTTAGTAAAAATTATTATCCATTTCAGATTTTACTTTTTAGAATTTAAAATATTGTCTTGAGGAATATATATAATGGCCAGAAATTAATGAAAAATTTTGTTCAATAGTGCACTTTAGAAAAAGATTAATTATTACAACTTACCAGTAGTTAAAGAATTGGCAAGTGATCGGGTTATGCGTCTGAAAACGAAGAGAAAATAATTTTCTATAAATACTGTATAAATAAAATAATATTCTTATTTAAAGTTAATATTTAATCCTAATAATAAATAATATATTCAAGTAAAAAATTAAATTTAGGGGTATGAAATACCCTATTCCTTGTCAAAATAACTATCAGGCTTCCGATTAATTATTAGCCTATCATATATTTGAACCCTGTTATTCAATGGTGTGTCAAAGACCAAATATCGAGTTTTGAGAAAATCAACATTAAAGTTTTTCTGATTTAAATTGTTTTTATTAGATTATATATCATTTTTTTGTCAATTGTGCAAGTAAATACTGTAATTATGGCAGATATTCATAAATTATCTCTAAAAATATGACTAATTTAGAGAAAAAAATAAAATATAAAAAATTATTTTTACAAAATTCTCTATGTGCGATATATATTTGTAAAAAATGCTTCAAAGTCCCTTGACCCATGATTGAAAAATTCTCTAAGTCCAATTATATTTGCAAAAATGCTTCAAAGTCTCTTTATATTTAATACTAGTAGCATAGAAACTTTTTAAAAAATCACATTCATCAATTTTAAATAGTATTAATATTTTAAAATTAAATACAAAGTGATATCAAAATTTTCTCATCAATTAATTTCTGAATAAATAGCTTGGAAACAGTAAATCAAAGTTATAATAATGAAATAGACTTAATATTACGGCCACTTCAACCTAACCTAACCTAATATTTATTTTGTTGTCTTTTCGAAATCGCACTGATCCTCATCCTCATCTTCATTTTCATTATCAGGAATAATATCAAAATTAAATTTTGACGTCTACGAATTCAGAGGAAATTTTCTCATTTTTCAAAAAAAAAAATGATTTTTGTTTATTTAGAAAAAATATATATATAATATTTTTTGGTATACTTTTTATTGGTTGTTAAAATCACACTGGTTAAAATTAATTAAATAATTTATTTTTTTTTAATTTTAATTTTATATATATATATATTATAGAATTGTTTAGATGTCTTGCACTTGACGCATAAATGAAAAATTGTTCTTTTCAAATTAAGTATTACGAAACAACATGTTAAGTACATAAACATTATTGAAAATGTAAAACCTGCATTGAAATATTGTAAAATAATTTTATCTTTTACATTAAAAATAAATTTTTTAGGACATATTTCATAAAAAATACTATTAATTAAAGCATTTGAAACAATATTCCATGCTTAACTCAATTTTGAATTTTTTGGTCTTTGACACCCATTGAATAACACGCATTTATAGGCTAAGTCTTGGAGGAATGCTTTGAAAACTATTCCCAGGCATGTCAAACACGCGGCCCGCCTTTACATAGATTGCTGCCCGCAGATACGTTTTTGAGTCTAATAAATTGATAATATAATCATTCTGACAATCATATTTTATTATTTTTTAACACCCCCAACTAAAAAATCATGTGCCCAATCATAATACATACCTGTTCTAAACCAAGCCCTATTAAATACTAAAAATTAAAAAAAATTTTGTTTCAAAAAGTTTGAAAAAAAATTTCGATAAAGCAAAATTGCTGACTTTTACTTCAATTTATCGAAGAAAAAGAAGCATTCAATAATTTAAAATAGAAAATTTTATCCGAATCGGGCACTACAATTTTAAGGAAATAGTGGAAATTTCAGAAAATGTTCCGCGGTTTTGTGTCTATATGTATCTTAATTTTAAGCTAGAATATTCATTATAATTAAAAAAATTCCATACCTTGTAGTAGATTCGTCCAATGATGGCACCTAAAAAAAATATAAAATTTGATATAGTCTCATTGGATTTTCACTAGTTTGGGTGATGGAAGGCAAATAATTTAGAATAAAATCTTTTTCGGCAATTGGCTATTTATACACCGTCCAATTTTTCTAAATTAATTGGTAGCTAATATAATTTAGAAAAATTTCATCCCTCGGAGCGGGAAGGGAATCCCTGACCTCAAACATACAAGACGAGACCTTATACCCCTTTACTTCTTTATAATCCTAACAAAATTGAAAAGTAAATCAGACTGGTCAACACTAAATTTTCATCATGTGGGTTTTGAGATGTAGATTTTCTCTATCACGAATACTGTTTATTATGAGTCCCATTAAATAATTAGGTCAATTAACTTTTAACCATTATTTTGAATATTTTATTAATGCGCCACCTCCTAAATATATGCGAGTGGTTGAAAAATAAAAAAAATATAGTGTCCTATCAAAAATTTATAAATAATTTAATTTAATTTATAAGTGCTCCACGGGAACAAAATTTCAGAAAAACAGCGTTTTTCAATATTAGACCCTCCTATTATCAATTATGCAATAAATTTTAACATATTCTATAGCTCTTTACCTCTCCAAAAAACATTCATGTCAATGTTTCCTGAGTTATTTTTCTTTTCTTTATTAAATGATTATAAATCAATTTTTTTACAATAGCAATTACATTACATTCGTATTAGTCAAGGCAAATTTGGACCATGTTATGCATAAAGGAACCATGCCACATAATGATCGAAATTGAGATAAGACCGCCATATTGTAGGGGAAAAGAAGATCAACTTCTTTATTTCAAATCAAATATTTAAAACCCAACATTATTACGCTGTGCATTTTTTTATATAAAATAAGAGAAAAAAGTCATTGCCATTGTGTTTGTTTACAAATGGGCAAATAAAATGCTCTTTATCTCAGATTTAGGTTAATGGCGCTTGGTTCCTTTATGTATAATATCGTCCATTTATGGTCCGTAATCTCCTTTGCCCAGAGATAGAATTCTCGTTTCTTATTCTATCGGCCAGAGGTTCGTTTCCAGTTCTGAGCATAAAAATTTATTCTAATTATATTGGAATGGATATCATTAAAAGCGAATTAATTATCCAAATAAATAGATTAGATATTTGGAATATTAACACACATTTACAATATCCGAAGAGTAAAATTGCGGTTCTTATTTATTCAATTAAAATTGAAGTCATTTTAATTTAAATATATTTTTGTTGCCCAGGACAGGTAACGAACATCTAATCCTTTGAACAAGACGGGAGACTATTTCTGTTCTAAGGAGCGGGTGGTTCCCCCCCAAAAAAAAAAAAAAAATTACCTTGCGCAATACGAACGCTAGCTACTGAATAAAATTCAAAATAAGGGCCACCAGTGAGGTATAATATCCCTGTAACTCTGAAATTGGATATAATACAACAAAAATTATAAAGGATCTGAAATTAGATAGAAAAACTGATCCACAAAAAAGAAATGAGGTTTCTGATAATTTTTTTGTTGCCTTAAAAGAAATAAAATATATATAATATAATTTTAATAATTTTTTGAATTCTATATACGAAACATAACTTTTATTTTATTTTAATATATTATACAGAACCTTCCTTCACCAAATTAAAAAAAAATTTTAATATATAAATAATGATTTTAAGAAATATTTACCAAGAAAGAATTATCTTTAGATATTGAACTGTCCCTATTTTCTTTATTTGCTTTTTTCGATTTAAATTTTTCAAGTTCTTTTTTTAATTTTTCATTTTCGTCTTTTAAACTTTCTATTTCTTCTTTCGTTTCACTTTGTGATTTTAAATTAATAATTTCTTTATTTTTATCTGAAATTAATTTTTCCATATTTTTAATATCTTCTTTAAATGAAATGATCATATTTTCATTTTCAATTTTTAAATTTTCATTGTTTTTCAAGATTTTCTCAATATCTAATTTTATATCCTTTATTTCATCTTCTTTTTTTATAATTATTTCTTCCATACTTTTAATTTCATCTCTATGGGATGCTAAAATTTTATCTTTTTCTATATTTATATTTTCAATTTCAGCAATTCTTCCATTATTATCTAATTTTAGTTTTTCTATTTCTATATCATTTTTTAAAATCGTTTCTTGTATTTGTTTAATTTCATCTTTATGTGAAGCTAGCATATCTTCAACTGTTTTGACTAAATCCTTATTTTGTGATTTTAGATAATTTATTTCTTCAGTCTTTTTACAAATAGTATCTTTCATATTTTCTAATTCAAGATTATATAAAGCTACCGTTTCTTCTTTCTCAATGTCAAACTTTTTCATTTCATTAGTGAGCTGTTCATTATGTAATTTTAATTCACTTATTTCTTCGGTTTTTTCAAAAATAATATCCTGCATTTTTTTCATTTCCACTATGTGAGAGGATAAAATTTCTTCCTTTTCACTTTTTAAATTTTCAATCTCCTCTTCCTGCAATTTAATAATAATAATATATAAAATGGCATTCAAAAATATTTGAATCAAATATACCACAGACAAAAAGAGGCGTAGTTTAATTCCCTACAAAACGAAATTACTTTCCGAATAAGCCAATAAAATTCGGAGGCTTTTTATTTTTGGCTGCACCTGCTCCTCCTGTTGTATGAACAAACAAAAACACCCACTAACTTCATTGTTTTACTAGTCTAATTTTACATTTCCTTTGTTTTAGATGTGTTTAAAAGAGGAGACTTGTACAAATAAAATTGAAATAGTGAATGAACTGTTTGATGATTAAAATAAATTTTAATTTAAAAAAAAAAAATTAAAATAATCTTTTTTTTAATTGAATTTACTTCTCTTTTTGGCTGTGATTTTAAAGATAATAATAAAAATGTTTCCTTACTTTATTAAATATTTGCGTTAATTTTTCGCTTAAAGTATTTTCTAAAGATTGGTTTTCATTTTGTAAAAGTGTATATTCTTCTTTTGCTTCTTGAAGCAATTTAATAATATCCTAAAAATATATATATATATATAAAATTTGACATGTTTTTAAATTCAAGACAAAACAACTCACGTTGTTCTCATTCTCTTTTTGTTGCAGGTCACTTGATAATTCATTCATCCAATCATCCTAAAAAAAAAAAATTATTATATAAATCTAATCGAATTTTAAAATAAGTAATAAATTTAAAAATACGCTACCTTCAATTTTAAATCTTCAATAAGATCAATATTTTCAGATTTAATTGATTCTAACTCAATCTTTAACGAGTCGTATTTTTCTTGCTTTTCTGACTAGATTTATTTAAAATTTCGATTAATCAAAAATATGTTAATATTAATTAATACCCTTCTCTGTACCGAAATGATTATCCGATTTAGAAAAGTTTTATTTATGGCGATTAAATTTAAAAAACAAATTATTTATTAAAAATAGATAAATCCTATGCAACGTTTCGACGGCTAATTCTGCAGCTCTTATCAAGTACTGTACATCAAGTAAAGTTCACTTGAGTCGGAGCAAGTGCACAGTACTTGATAACGGCTGCAGAATAAGCAGTCGAAACGTTGCACAGTATTTATATCATACTATTTTATTAGGTCGATTCCTAATTATCCGCATTTCATTTACTTTTTTTTTTAAGAAAAATATTCTTCCCTGTTCAATGATGATAATGCATGCCGAAAATCATATTCATATTCTTCATATTATGCTTTACCACTACGAGAAAGAATGGAAGGCAGCACAATCATTTCGCGATCTCAAAGGTCTTTTTAGCGAAGGAAGAAAGGCAATGTCGGGAGTGATTTTCCCGCTTCAAGTCCTCCAAGCTGGGATCACCAGACATTGTCTTTCACTTATCGTTCCTTAGCCAAAAAGATAGTTGAGATCTCGAAATGACTGTGCTGCCTTCCATCCTTTCTCGTAGTGGTAAAGCATAATATGACGAATATGAATATGATTTTCGACACGTATTTTCATCAATTGAATAGGGAAGATTATTTTTCTTAAAAAAAAGAAAATGAAAGGTTAATTTTTGAGAACAAAAAGCACTCCAATATATAAACAGCGGATAATTAAGAATCAAATTATTTTATAATATAAAGCACTAGCGGCTGACTTCCTGTCCCTGTGTGTATGTGCCTGTCAGGGCGCTGATTGGCCAGAAAAAAAGGAAGGGGAGTTAGAGAGGAAAATCCAAAACTAATTCAGACAGGGAAAATTAAAACCTTAAAATTTTACAATTTAATAAAATGTGGTTGGTCTATAATTAAAAATATCCATAATAATAATAATTCAAACCACAAAATCTTTAATAATCACATTCGTGATAAATATTTTAATTTTAATAGAATTATTGTACTTGGCAGTGTTACACCACAAACTTTTACCTATCCCAGAGGTTTGGGTTCAGAGAGAGAAATGGCTGTCCGATAATAATTCTTGCGCAGTAGGTCAGCCAAAGCCAAATATATTGATAAAAATATAATTCATATTGCTTTAAGATTTTGATCATCAACTTATGAATATTTATAGGTTTTTATTTCGATAATTTAAAATAAAGTTTTAAATCGGGTAATCATTTAGATCCAGAGGGAATATAAAATAAAAAATTGTTAAAAAAAAATATAGTCACCAATTTAGTATTATAAAATTCTTCAAGTAGTTTACATTTATACTCATGGAAATCTTTTTGATTGGCTTCTATTTCTCGACCTTTTCTATGAAAATATTCAAAATAAATATCACTCTAAATGATAGGTCCGTTGGTTTCGCTTGCCATTGGAGTATTATGTGTACATTTTGACCCCCATTCTGTTCGTTTAATTTTTTGCACACTAGTATAACTTGTATTCTGTTCATTTGAAACTTGGGCCGAGTCAGAAAATGTAGATTTTGCTGCATGAATTGACCCATTCGAATAGTAGATGTGATAAGAATCAACGTTATAATCGAAACAATCCAAGACAAAAATGACATGAAGGTTAGATTAGGTTAGGTTATTAAGTTCAATCGAACAGATAACAAAAGTTGCACTTTTTGTTCTAGGCATTTGGGGTACCATTGCATCTTTTGACCTAGATAGCGTGCTGTGATAGCTTTGCACTTTTTACCATGGCAAGTGAAACGAAAAACTTCATATAACATAATATTATTTAATTCATATTTACCTATACATTTCGTGAATATTATCGATTATATCTTTATATTTTTCCGAAAGGTCTTTTCTTTGAGCATCTAATTGTTTTTCTAAATCTATTTTATAATCTCTTCTCATTTGTTCTATTTTCTCTTTTAAATCATTGATTACTTGTGCGTCCTAAAAATAAATTAGTACTTAAAAATAAATTACTTTTCTAAATAGGCAATAGAAAAATCATACATATTATTTTTAAAATTTTCTAAAAACTACGTTCTCTATCTAAGTTATTAATATTAACTTTAAGGTGGAGTAGGAGTCTTTAAATATCTCAAATAACTCAAACCTTTCTCGATGCAGTTTTTTTATTAATTAAATTCATAAAAAATTTTTTTAATAGAAATTATTTTTGTATGAGTAATTAAAAAATTAATTTATTTTTCAAGTCTACAATAATATGCGAATAGCTTTAGCTCCTATTCTCCCTTAATTAGGTAAAAAATTAAAATTGATTTTTTATTGAAAATTAATAGAATTATATTTTTCTAATTTTAATTAAGTATTACCTCAGTTTGTGCTCTAAAATTTAATTTTTTTTGCTCCGGGGATACATTTATATTGATGACATTTTCTTTATTTTCCAGAAATTGACTAAAACGTGAAATTGATTCTCGTTTAGGACGTTTAAATATGATTCTTTGGGTTACCTTAAAAAATAAAATAAAATTATAAATATAAAGAATTAAAATAAACGTAAAATCTCAAAAAATTATTTATTAATAAAATCACTTGATAAACAAAGGGGGGAGGGGGCGACTTTTTTTTAAGGAAATAATCTTTTTCTTTTCAAATGGAGCTGAATGATTACCGCCACCTTGTCATTAAAAGAAAGAAAATGCAATACTCATGGGCGCAACTAGAGAATTTGGCTGTGGGGGGGGGGGGGGGGTATGAGGGGCCAGCTATCCTTCGAGGGGCCTGGAAAGCCCCATATTTTCTTGGGGCAGGGAGCTTTTTTTTTTGGGGGGGGGGGGGGGGGCAGGCACCCCCCTAGTTACGCCCATGGCAATACCCCTCCCTAACCTGTTTACCTAATACTTGAATCCTCATAAATAAATATGTAATTTTCTAGATTAAAGAGGATTGAAGGTTGAATTACAAATAAAATCAAGACATTAATGTGAAGTTCAAGATCCTGGATTTTCCATTTCTCTACTTAAAAAATTTATATAAATGAAAATATTATAAATACCGCACTAAATCTGAAGACTTGAATAGTTTCTTCAAAAACGATGGGATCAGGACTGACGTTAACGATCATCGTAAATTTTTCTTGTCCTTGAAGAGCTTGTTGGAGCAATCGAGTTAGTTTAGATTCTCGGTATGGAATCATTTGCACATCTTTAGGATTTGTAATCTCCTGATTATTCCTAAAAAAATAAATATAAATAATTACGCTTATTTTTTTGCTTTTGGCATGTATAATAAATATATAGAAATACGTAGATATGAGGAATAAATTAAAGCAGCAAACTTAAATATAATAATTAATTGTCCAAGTTTGTTTGAATTGTTAATCAATTATTTTCAAGACGAGAAACGAATTAATTCTTGAATTATGAAAAAAGGACCTTTTCTGGTCAGTGTCGAAGTTTTTTTTTTTTTTTACCTTATAATCCCTAAGCATCTCCGTAATACTAGAAGAGATTTATTAATGTTCTGTGATTCCTTAAGACGAACTCCTAAATTAAATGTTTTATTCAACCGTTCACATCCTGCTAGATCACATATAGTGAACGTGCTTAAACGGCGTGTGTCATGGTTTACGATGGTTATTTTAAAAAGGCAATGAGATCTTGAAGATGATTGGTTTAATTTTGTTGACGCTCGAGAGATTTGTTTTTGGCCAAATTGTAATATCTGTAAAAAAAAAACATATATTATTAATATACAATAGCTAAGCCTTTGGACTTTCCTTTTGTAGTCATTTTAAAAGCAAAGTAATTAAGAAGTATTTGCGGAGGTGGATTATTTTCGGGTCTCACTCTTTCCCTCCATTCCTCTCTATCGTATGTTGCCGGGAAGGATAGAACAGGCTGGCCCGTCGCACGGTCTGTCGTCTGTTGAATATATAGAAGCAAGAGACAGACATACAAAGAACAGAAGGACTAAATTATAATTAAATATACAAATTAAACACTAGGTTATTTGCTTCAAAGGTTTTATTAATTAAAAATTAACACTTGATACGTATTTCGACAATTCCTTGTCATCATCAGAAGTGATTACATTCATACATTCATTAGAATGTCATCACTTCTGATGATGACAAGGAATTGTCGAAATACGTATCAAGTGTTAATTTTTTAATTAATAAAACCTTTGAAACAAATAACCTAGTGTTTAATTTGTATATTTAATTTTAATTTACAAAATGTTTCAATGAGATCCAACGGTCGAAAGTTTAAATCTTAACAGAAGGACTTCCTGTCCCAGCTCGGGCAACTCGTGGTCGTCATCCACGTACTTTCAAGATGTGGGCCCAGCCCTCGGGGCTTGGTGTATGGGTTAGAGTGCTAACCTCGTATACGGAACGTCGCAGGTTCGGACCCCAGGCAGTCCGATGATTTTATTTAAGCCATTTGGATACCAAATAATAAGAATATAATAAGAAAAAGAAGATATTATCATTTAATAAATTACTTACATCCAAAGCTTCTTGGGCACTCTCAACGCAAATATACTTCTGCCCTTTAATATAAACTTGACCTTTTTTATCTTCACCAAGATGTAATTTTGGTCTTTGATTGGATATATTTTTGTTACTATCATTAATATTAAGAAGATCATAAACGTTTTCATTATATAATTCTACAAATGAAACCCAAATACTCATGCGATCCTGAGATTGAATAAATATATTATCTTGTATTTCATCTTTAATATCTATATTTAATCGAGATAAAGTTTCTCGTTCCTAAAAACGAAAACAGATTTTAAGTATTTTACTATATTTAAACACATTTTAATAATTGAAAATGAAATTTTTATGGAATTCTTTAACCTTGTATAAAAAGTTATTAAAAAATATTCTGATTATTAAGAAATCATTTATTAAAATTCAAGAAAAGATTTAATTTAAATTAAAACGTAGGTAATGCAATTCAAAATTTCATTAACAAATAAAAAACTATTATACAAATAAATATTAATAAATAAATATTAACTTGTAAGGAATTTAAAATTTTTGCTTTCAAAGCCAATTCTTCAGCCAATTCTTCATCTGATAGAGGAATTAATTCGGAGACTTGATGCGGTTTATAATTACATCTCTTGACTAAATTAGGTTTTATAAGCTGGAATAAATAATGAAGAGACCTCGGAATTACACCGGGATTTTCTTGAGTTCCTGAAAATTAAATTTTTCTTTTAATCTATCATTAAAATCTCAATGCACATATTTTCTAGTCAAACATGCATTATATTTTCCTATAGAGTAATGATGTTTTTATTTACAATAATTTACCTAAAATTGTATATGTTTTCCCTGCATTCGTCGCTCCATAAGCTGCTAAAAGAAAACTAGTTCCAAAAAGAACTTGAGGAATAAAATCTCGAATCGATTCTTCGAATAATGTCGTTTGGTTTGTTTCCGGTTCAAAAATTTGAGTGAAATCATATCTTGAAAAAATAAAATTAATTAATGTTTTATCAAATTTTATAAAGAAAAAAGTAAAAATAATGGGACGCCCTTAATGCTAGATTTTTTTAGAGTTTAAAAAAGAAATAATGCAGATGACCATATAAAGTTGTTCACACATACTTCATCTTTGTACGGCGAAAGACAATTAAAGCATATCAATCAGTTTTCTACATGTGATTATTTCATTGTTTTTATGAAAAAAGATGGAAATCCATAATGGAAATTTTGAACCAAGTAAGCCTTTCCATATTTTCAGATTTTTTTTTAAACAATGAAATAATCACATGAGATGTGCTTTGTCAGTTATTTACTATATTTTATATATACAAGGGATTGGCAATATTAGAGTATGTTTTCTCATGTGATTAATTCATTTGTTTAGAGTTTTTTTAAGTAGAAGAAATTCGATGGCTGGGTGGTAAATATCAAGATTAGGTAGATGTAGGCACTCATCACTTAATAAAAAACTTTATTTAATTATCGTCGACGTTTCGGAATCAAATCGATCCCATCTTCAGGACGATAAACTGTTAATGTTGCTTAGACTGATACATTTCGATTCTTACAAAAATAAATGAATAAATTTGCTTTTACCATTATATGTAGGCCTATATGAGAATCGCAGTAGGTGCATGGGCTGTATTTTTATTTTGTGTCAAATGGGGCCATTTGACATCCCGAAATATAAGCATACTATATGAAATTTATTTGTTTATTTCAATAAAAACCACTGGTCAAAATTGGATTATAACCAGGACGTTTAAAACGGTTATAACCTGTGGTTTTAACCACCCTGGACCTGTCACGCCAGATTTATGTTAATTTGCGAGCTTAATAATGGGATGTTTGCGTCCTAAATTATTTTTCGACTCTTATATTCATAACTTTTCATATAAATTATTAGAAAAATATTAAATTGGCCAATCGATAGGATAGTAAAACTCGAACAAGTTAAAAGGAAATAGTTAACAACAAAATTATTATTACCAATACTCTATTTAAATTGAGACATTGAAATCGAATGGTTTTAGTGCATACATAATAAATGGATCAGAGTACATCTACGTACAGTGAGTGACAATATTAAGTCCCACCCACACGTTTTCTACTTGTTCATTTCTACTCTTCATTGTTTTTATAAAAGAAAATGAAAATCTATATTGGAAATTTTCTAGGTTTGAACAATGAAAGTTTCCATTAAAAA